>LR138948.1:3691-24213 GCA_900659605.1 Tisbe holothuriae | reverse complement strand
GGCAAGGGAAGTTAATCTTCTCTTGCCGAGGTAACAAGGTGCCTTGTGCATCTGTACTCCTCTCCTACCCCTGACCAATGAATGGAGGATTGCAATAGTGGAAACTGCTTCGTAAGTGGGATGTTGGGTCAGTTCGTTCATTCGTTCAGGCGCCGGCTGTCCAGGGCTAGTATAACAGCACCGGGAGGGTGTGTGGAATCGTGGGCAATCCAAAAGGAGGTCAACCTTTTGCCCCTTCATTATAGTTGTTGTTAGTCCCAACCAATAATCCTAGAAGTAAAGGTCATTCCACTCAGCATGGTGTTATAATAATTCAGCTGTGGCATGGGTGGCTATAGTCGCCACCTGTCTGCCTGAGATGCCACAGTCTGCCCTCTCTTCTGAGCCTCAGTCTGAGTTTTCCCTTCAGCTAGCTGGCTCCTTTAATTCGGCCATGCTGGGACTATAGAACGGGCCCTCGCTTCTCACTGTCGCCACTGAACAGGGACGCAAGAAACGACCTTTGCGCCACTTATAAGATTATTGGTCCCAACATGAAAAATTAATGGTTTGTTTTTAGTAAAAATATTGTATGGTGTTGCCTCTGTTTGATCTTGTTATAGTAGAAGAGTACCCTGTATTAGGGCTTTGGAGTAATTAGTGACAAGGAACTAGGTACCATAGCTATTTACTCAAACATGTAACTTTTGGGAAACTAGTTAGTAGTTACAGATCCAAAATTCCAAAAATAGTTACTGTAACTTTTAATTTGAATCCCTTTGGAGTAACAGTTCCTTTTAACATTTAGAACTTTACTAGAAATTACAGTTACTCTTAAGGTGCCATCCAAAATTCCTCAAACCATTCCAATGCCCTTGCATGGCCATGGGCAGAGTGCACACAGTCGGCAAGAGATGTCTATCCAAGACTTTACATAATGGTTTTCATAAGATTAGTCAACAACAATCCCAGTAGCTCAGTGGTATACAGTAGCAGGGCCAGGGGTAAGTGAATCTACTGGTTGCAGGTTCAATCCTGCCCATGGCAATTCCTATTTTTTTATTTTAGAGGTCTTCTGTTTAATTTGTTATGCTTGACAATAGGGTTATAACTTGTAATTTACTATTAATCAAGGCCTATGCTATTAATTTAGTAAGCTATTAATATCTTAATGCACCATAATTAGATAAAGTACTACGAGTACTACTCGTAGTTGCAATATTGCTGTCCAGTTTTGTTGCCCGGTTTTTGTGGCCCAGTTTTGTTGCTCGGTTATACAATGACCCGTGTAAAAGGCGTAGGCTGAACATTTGCTTATTTAGTCGGACGAGCTTATTCGCTGGGTACGTACTTCTTTCAAACTCCGTTCTTTCCCATTTGCGGTCACGACCTTCAACGAGAGTTACTTTATTCTGACAACAACAATACTGCAACAAGTTAAATTCATCCGAAGATCTGGCTGAGGTCGAATGAGTCGAGCCCGAGGGTCTGGGTGATGAAGGCGGTCACGATGCTGAGGCAGAGGCTGCGGTCGGGGTCGCCCATGGCGCAACAGTACCCAGTGTTCATGTTGCACTTCACTGTCACCGAATATACTGAAAAGGGACGGTGTTAGCTACACCATAATAGAACGCTTGTAGCACTACTCACTGTCTAAATATTTAATTGCTCCCGTCTGCCCGGCCCCCATTTCCTCCGAGATGAATAGTCCCAGATGACACGGGTGTTTACAATCAATATCCTGAGGCTGCTCTTGAGACCCTCCTTCACCTGTGCACGGGTAGTCCAACTCCTTGCAGAGGTCCACGTCTTCATCGACCGCCTTGCACTTGCCCTCGACACATTGAGACGCTATTTCATCCACTGAAATTACATTATAAAGCTTGTTATACGTAGATCAGTTCTAAATAGAGCTCTCTTACAGTAGAATGACCCGGTGACCTTGCCAACGTTGGAGCACCCCACGTCGCACCCCTTCTCTTCCTCACTGCCACCCTCTGACGGGGTGTAGCCGCCCTCCCCGCACGCGTCCTTCTCAGTGATCTCATGGATCCAGCCGAGGTACTCACTGATGCGGGTGTAGATGCCGGCGTGGTCCGGCTTGGCGCATTCCACGCCGTAGGACACGCTCCCGATTAGGGTGCAGCGGCCGTCTATGAGGGTTGTCAGTGGTCCGCCACTATCGCCCTATTATAGAGTGTGTCTTGATATGTAGACTAAGTGCACTATAATGTTGGTCTTCTGCTTCCATACCTGACAAGCGTCTTTTCCCTTCTCATATGCGCACAGTTTCGTCCTTGGCACTGTATATGAGTTTGCCACACCGCCAATACAAATGGTATCGGATGGCGGCAGCACAGTTAGGAACACGTCTCGAACCACACTGCTGGAGCCGCCCTCTGGCAAGTAGAATATGATCCATGATACTGATTAAGAGACTGATAGCGCGAATCTTACCGAACTTTGTGCTTCCCCACCCCGCGACGACCGCCCTCTCTCCGTAGAACCGGGCTCCGTCCTCTTCAGGCAGACAGGCTGGGAGCACGTTCTGGTTGAACTCCACTGGGTCTGCCAGCCGCACCAGGGCGATGTCATTGAGCACAAAGCCGGGATCGAACCCAGGGTGGTTGACGATTCGGTCAGTGGCGTAACCGAGATGACCGGACCCGCTGATGTCATGCTTACCCAATGTTACCTGCAATCCCCGTTTTAATACACATTCACAAACTGAATGCTATGCTTACGATGACTTCGTCCATATCCGCGGTGCAGTGTGCCGCCGTGACGATCCAGCGCCTGTTGATGAGCGTGCCGCCGCACATGACGCACCTGCTTCCCCGCGGGGTGTCGCAGATCTGCAGGAACGCCAGCCACGGGTGCTTGTGCGGGAACGCCACCTGCCCGCCCACAACCCGGTTGCTCACCTCAGAACAGGATCGTTCTTCGTACATGGAAACACCGCATCCTACAAACCGATGTTAATATAGCAAATTAAACTTTTATTTAATTAAAAGCTCTAAAGTTGAGCACTTTGTGTATCGCTACAATTACGTTACCACATGTTGCATCCTCTTCGTCTGCAGCTTTCTTTGCCCGGTTGGCCTTCCTCATGGCGAACCTATTCCTTTTGAACGCCCTTCTCACGAACAGCCGCCGCTGGATCGGCATTGCTTTCGCGGGGGTGAGATCTCCAACGGGTTTCATCGGCTCTTCAGGCTCGGTATCATCGTCTGATGGCGGTCCCGGTTTTATATCAATCTCCGGCTTTACCTCATCTTCGTCCTCTTTGCTGCTCTCATCGCCTTTTGATCTCATAATGCTGTCCTTAATAAAGGTAATTTTTAACGGGTCAATTGATGGGACTGCCTCCAGTGAGCCAAATTGTCGGATGAGTAGCTGTTCAATTGTGAGGGATGAGAAGCGTCTGTTTCTAAAAAAAAGTGCTTTTTTTCACTGTAGACGATAATATACGCAATAATATCAAACCCTTGAATGCAGCCCGTCAACAGCACAGTAATGAATAGCACCAGCTTCATTTTTAACTTGAACTTCCAACTCGATTTCACCCACAATCCGTCGTTATCCTTAACAAGGTCCCATCAGAGAAGTTTTCCATCTGTGTTGCCCCGAAATGAATCATTCGTCACTTAACTAGGCGACAGAAGCAACTGGAATGTTTAAACCAGCATGCAACAGGCGTGCGAGTATAAGCCTAGTTTATACACCTTATTAAGGTGGTTGAAGACCGTTCGAACGTGAGTGAGTGAATGTGTCGCACAAGTGTTTTGTGTCGGGTTAAGAGCTTCCGAGGGTTTACGAATGACGTTTCGAGAAAAAGGGTCATCCTGGGATTAGAAAGTTAATTTGCCTTTTATAAACCAATCCCATTACGATGTATTAACATGTTTGGAAAAGTATCCTAAACAGTAATGCAAATAGGAACTGACTGTATGATGTAATTTAGTGGCGAAATATAACATTTTATAGGTATTCTTGCAATGTGATAAAATATTTTATATATTTATAGCATGCACATGCATATGCATGATAACTACATACGGGTTAATACTCTACACTTCCAAAAACAGATTAAAAGGATTAAAGCTTTCTTAATATTTCAGCTAGATTGAAAGATTTAGAACATGTCTCACTAGACCAAAGTTTTATTGATATCATAATCAAGCTATTGGACATCAGTTACTCAAACATTTATTATTCTTTCATGTCCAGTCAAACAGCTACTTAACTTTGTTTATTTGACACTCTTATATACAGCGTACTCTCTTTTTTAATCTCAAAACGCACACTTCTGGAAATGGCAAATTTATTATCAATCTCTCTCTCCCAAGGTGATCGTCGCGTGAAATGTATGCACTGATGTCAATTGTAATGACGACAAGGGATGAAGTCGATGAAGAGGAATGCGGACAAACATCGGGAAGATTAAAGCGGAAGTAATCGAGGTGTAACATAGGGAACAATTTCGTTGTCTATTTATTTATAATTAAGATGATTTACTAAACGTGAATTGGTTTATGTATCTACTATGCTATGCACAAATGGATAAACTTGCACATTTGATGCTTCTCAATCGTTTTGTATTTAAATGTTGTGTTTCGTCCTGTCTATGAATCATCAACTGATTAAATCATTATCACATAATTACTTGAAAATATAAACTTCTTAATCAAGACACAACAATTCCCTTTCTCCCCGGCCCAATCCTTAACACTTCTTCACTACTTTTATCTCCTTTTTAACACTTAAAAACTGTCGATTGAGCTTCAATCTAATCTAAAGCAGCAGTTCCAAACATGACGTTGTTAAATTAACATCATCCTCGTAATCTCACTTATATGAAGACGGAGCCTCCTGCATTCTTTCACAACAACTGACCTTATATACGATCTCACTGATAAAGGCTGAGGAGCGAACAAGGCCTTCGAACAGGATATCAGTGAGCTTAAGCTCACAAAAAAGTTGTCGTCACCAGACTTGTAATATTCACACCAACGGGAGAGTTTCTTTCATTAGGCCGATTAGGCCGGACTAGAGTCTCCTTTCAAGATGAACAACCCTCTCATCACGGACTCGGACGACTACACGTCGGATGAGGACTATTCCGATACCGAGGCGTTGCCCTCGCAGCCAATGGCACCCACAAAAAAGTGGGATGCATTCCAGGTACGACATCTCAGTCATCTACTGTATTCTAAGCTAAGAAACAACATCAATGGATATGTATTTTTTCTTAGGTTCACCCTCCCGAGGTAGACAAGGGCTCGGATGCCGAGCGCACCTGGATCCGCCGCTTTGAGAAGCTCATGGTGGTCCTGGGCCACCTCCTGGGATTCGGCACCATCATGACCTGCGCCGTGGTGAGCAAGGGCACGTTCCTCTTCATGATGGCCCAGGTTTCGCCCAGGGACGACCGGATCATCACCTTCTGCAACGAGGACGGGGACATCCCGGACAGGACCAAGTCGTACCAGGTGGACAGGGACAGGGACAAGTACCCGGATAGTGTCGAAACGGAACAGGTAAGATTCATTTGCATTCAATGTCAACGCTAATTATAATTCTTCAATACGTGAAGGTCGCCTGGGTTTGGGCCATCTTCTTCGCCTACATCACTCCTGAGATCCAGTCCTTCCTGCGCTCCCTCCGATGGGTCGTTTTCAAGAGTCAGGTGCGGCCAAAGTGGCATGAGTTTCTATTCGTAGCCACTATGGAGAGCTTGAGTGCTATCGGTGAGGAAATCAACCATTTAAGGTCCTTGCTCAGATCTAACCCTATGTGAACATTAGGTATGGCTATTCTGGCCTACCACGGTCTAGCCCAGCTGGACAGCAGCCACGCCCTTGCGCTAACCCACTGCGTCTGCCTCGTTCCTGCAATTGTGCTCATGATGAGCCGGAACAATGAGCGGCAGATGGGACTGAAGCTCACCCTCGACTTTGTTGCCATCGTGATCCAGCTGTCCGGTCTCATCGCCTGGCCTCTCATTGACATGCTGAGTGATGAGCCGCAGATGAAGTCGTCGTGGACGCTGCCGCTGGGCTTGCTGCTCACCTCGTTCGGCTGGTGGGAGGTCTTTGTTCACGAGGACAGCAGAGTGCCGTTTATCAAGGGGATGCATCACATCAGAACGCAGATGATTGAGAAAACAAGGTAGGATCCAGGTTTGGGACCTCCTCTAACGCCTCTCATTGGGGAAAGGCTATGTAAGAACATATTGAAATTGAGCTGACGTCTTATATTTTTAAGGTACTACACCTTCATGTTCGTCTCCCTTCTGAAGATGCTCTTCTTCTTCCTGACGATGATCACGGTGGTGTCCCTGAACGGCGTCGTCCAGGAGCCCGCGAACCTCTTTGACAAGTTCCACCTCTCCTTCGACTCGCACCCGTACAACGTGTCGGAGGTGCAGGACACGATCCTGGGTGGGCAGCAGGCGGACATTGGCGATGCGTTTGAGGAGCGCGTGGAGGCGGTTTTGTACACGATCGCCAAGACGCCCACATACGTCATGCTGGTGCAGATGGGAACGGCCTATGGAGCGTACATCTTCTCCAAGGTAGGGCTGTTAGTAATACTGAAAACTAGTATTTATAATTTTTGTTTAGTGGGCGTGCCGTGTCCAAATCCAAGGCTTTGCATTCTCCATCCCGATCTCCGCGATCGTGCCCACGTGCATGACCGTCCTGCTGTCCATGTGCGGCGCGCGCGCTGCTGAAGAATGCGCCTTCGAGCACTCCATCCCCGACTATCTCTTCTTCGAGTGCCCCGCAGTGGGAGACTACCTCGGATACCTCACGGACCAGGTCATGTACCTCTGGTTCGTATGGTTCGTCTCGCAAATGTGGATCACGTCGCACATCTGGTTCCCCAAATCGCCCAGACTGGCGGCGACGGAGGAGGTGTTTGCGTCGCCAATGTACAACGGGCTGCTCGTCGACCAGTCGGTCGCGCTCAACCGGCGTCGCGATGGAGAGAACGATCTCGACTTCGAGGCCATTCGAGATGAGATGCAGGAAGATCAAATGGACCAATTCTACAACAAGTACGAGAAGTACGTGGACGACGGCGAGTCCCAGGTGAAGACGCGGAAGGCCGTCCCGTCCAAGTGGCAGAAGATCCGGCAGTCGGACAAGATCACCAAGATCTACGGCTGCGCCACCATGTGGCACGAGAACAAGGAGGAGATGGTGGAGATGCTCAAGTCGCTCTTCCGTATCGATCGCGATTACTCCTCCCGACGGCTGAGTCAGAAGTACCTGCAGGTGGTCGACCCCGACTTCTACGAGTGGGAGACGCACATCCTCTTCGACGACGCCTTCGAGCTGGGCGACAACGAGGAGGAGGAGCAGATTGTCAACCAGTTCGTCAAGATGCTCGTCAAGTACATCGACGAGGCCGGATCCTACGTCTACTGCAAGAACATCCACGTGAAGGCGTGCAAGAAGTTCCCCACGCCCTACGGCGGCCGCCTCGTGTGGACGTTCCCCGGAAAGACGAAGCTTGTGTGCCATCTCAAGGACAAGTCCAAGATCCGTCATAAGAAGCGCTGGTCTCAGTGCATGTACATGTACTACCTGCTCGGATTCAAGCTGATGGAGCTGCCCATCTCGGACGAGAGGAAGGAGGTGATTGCGAGCAACACCTACTTGCTCGCCCTGGACGGAGACATTGATTTCCAACCCGATGCAATCACGAGGCTGGTCGATTTGATGAAGAAGAACCGGAATCTGGGAGCTGCTTGTGGACGAATTCATCCCATTGGTAAGTTATAGTCAATATGGACTACTATATTGAAGTGACTAAATGTGTATTTTGATAGGCTCCGGCTTCATGGCCTGGTATCAGCGCTTTGAGTACGCCATCGGTCATTGGCTGCAGAAGTCGACTGAGCACGTTCTCGGCTGCGTCCTCTGCTCGCCCGGATGCTTCAGCCTGTTCAGGGCCAAGGCTCTCATGGATGACAACGTCATGAAGATGTACACGAAGAAATCGGAGATGCCAAAGTGAGTTGAGTTGAGTCCTTCTGAGAAAAATATTCTTCATTTGCGTTTCTCTTCTAAGGGATTATGTTCAATACGATCAGGGTGAAGACCGTTGGCTGTGCACGTTGCTGCTGCAAAGAGGATGGAGGGTAGAGTACTCGGCTGCTAGTGATGCCTTCACTGGTAAGTTAATTATCAACAACCGTAGTAACCATGGCCCAGGCCATGTAGTAACATTGTCTAAGAAAATATTAAGATTCTCTAGTTATTGACTGATGTTTACAATCCCTGTCAGACACTGGACTTGCATATTTCCATGTAGATCAAGCGCAAACCCAAAATTAAAAACGTGTTAGGGTAACTATTTAATCCCCCTTCTTTCCCTTTTCAGCTTGCCCCGAGGGCTTTGACGAGTTCTTCAACCAACGCCGCCGCTGGATGCCCTCCACCATCGCCAACATCTTCGACGTGCTCTCCGACCACAAACACGTGACCGAGGTCAACGACGACATCTCCTTCCTATACATCGTGTACCAGTCCATGCTGATGGTGGGCACGGTGCTCGGACCGGGAACCATCTTCCTCATGTTGGTCGGCGCCTTCTCCATCGCCTTCGGGATCTCCAACGCCACCTCCTTCTGGCTCAACATTGTCCCCATCGCCGTATTCATGATCACTTGCTACACGCTTAATGAAAAGATTCAACTGTGGATTGCTCAAGTAAGATGAGACACGAACCAACTTTAATCCCTGTAATTATCTGTACAACAATTTAGATATTGAGTGCGGTTTACGCGCTGGTCATGATGGCTGTCATGGTGGGCATCGCCATCCAGATCCAGGAGGACGGACTGCTCGCGCCCACCACGCTCATGATCCTGCTGGTGGGCGGCTCCTTCATCCTGGCCGCCATCGTGCACCCGCAGGAGTTCTGGTGCCTGCCCTACGGCATCATCTACTACATCACCATCCCGTCCATGTACATGTTGCTCGTCATCTACTCTATCTTCAACATGCACGTAGTGTCGTGGGGCACGCGCGAGGTGGCAAAGAAGAAGACCAAGGCCGAGCTGGAGGAGGAGAAGAAGCAGGAGGCGGACCTCAAGCAGGCGGCCAAGAAGAAGAAGAAGGACGGAGGGCTGCTCGATTTCATCATGTCCAAGGCGGACTCGGCGCAGAAGGGCGGGCTCGACTTCTCCCTGGCCAACCTGTGCCGCTGCATGATGTTCACCCATGACGACGAGAACGACCCTAAGAAGCACATGGTGAAGATGGTGGCGTCCATGGAGGAGGTGACGTACCGGCTGGGCAAGATTGAGAACAGTCTTCATGGTGGCGGCGGCGGAGGAGGCGGCGGCGGCTTCAGGAGGAGGTCTTCGCTCGGAAGAAGGAACACGAGGAACTCGCTGACACTCCCAGGTGAGATGTGACACATACTATCTAGCGTTAATGTTTGCAAAAACTATACGAGTTTATGCCATCAGTAATATAAATTTAACACTTTTATCCATAACATATCTTAATTGCTACTTTTTCAGGCCGACTCCCGGAAGAAGAAGACGCCGAAGACATTCTCGCCCGCGAGGCCATCGGTCTGAATTCTGAAACCTCCTCTTCGGAATCGTCCGAGGACGAGCGCGCCAAACGCGACGACCTCGTGAACCCGTTCTGGATCGAGGACCGCGACCTCAAGAACGGCCCCGTCGACTTCCTGCCAGGAATCGAGGTCCAGTTCTGGAAGGACCTCATCGAGAAGTACCTCGAGCCGCTCATCAAGGACGCCGAGAAGGAGAAGAAGCAGGCGGCCGAGCTCATCGTGCTCAGGAACAAGATGGTCTTCAGCTTCTTCATGCTCAACGCCATCTTTGTCGTGGTCGTGTTCCTGCTGCAGCAGCAGAAGGACGTGCTGTTCATCCGCTGGCCGCTGGGCGCGGAGGCCAACGTCACCTACGTCGGCCCCAAGGAGTCGCCCGTGGTGGAGGTCGAATACGAGTACCTGGAGCTGGAGCCGATCGGGTTGGTCTTTGTCGTCTTCTTCGCGACGGTGCTCATCCTGCAGATCATCGGGATGCTGTTCCATCGTTGGGGAACCATCTCTCAGATCATCTCCACCACGAAGCTTCCTTTCTGCGAGCGCAAGGCCAAGGACATGACGGACGAGGGCGCGCTCAACGCGGACGCGGTCAACATCGTGAAGGAGCTTCAGCGGGAGGACGACGACGACCAGACGAGGGAGGAGAAGGAGGCGGCAAAGTTCGCCAAGGGCGCCGCCGGCAGGAGGAACACCGTGCACAACCTCATGAAGGCGCAGAAGGAGAGCAAGGCAAAGGATGCGCCGCTCAATCTGGAGAAGCAGTTCAGGGAGAGGTTCATGAAGCTGGGTACGACGATTTATCATTATCCAAAAACATTCTAACTTGTAAATTTTGCAGACAAGGACCAGCTCGCGGCCAGCGATAACGCTGCCCTGCGTCGCCTCTCCACCCGCCGAGGCACCCTCAACGCCCTTGAAGAGCGCCGCGCCTCCTACTTTGACGGCGAGCGCCGCAGAAGCACAGTCATGTTCGAGCACGACAGACGCATGTCCATGGGGGTACGTTCACTAAACATTATTATAAAACCCACAGTGGTTTCATATACCAATTTCAGCAAGGAACCGACTCGATGAGAGACTCGGACTATGACGACGACTACTCGGGCTCCTACAGCGGCTACGGCGGCTCCAACAACCTGGTGGCCGTGGGAGACAGCGACGGCAGCAGCGAGGGCAGCGGCACCATTGGCAGCAGTACCGGCAGGAGAGACAGCACATTCGTGCACTGATTATATTAATCCTTCTATTGTAAATATAAGATGTGATATCATGTTATTATTCTACGGCGAAATCGTTGCAAATTTCGCAGAAACAGGAAATGCCGATTCGCGCGAAAAATCGTTTTCTCCGTCTTGGCCGTGCGCGCGCTCACTTCCTTACTGCAAGCCGCTGAGCTGCTTGGTCCATCAAGGTCTCAAGGGAAGTAGGAAGGAGAGAGAAAAAATCTCACGGGCTTGCCGTGGAAGAATAGAGGACAGAGAAAGCTTGCATCACAGTTACTAACCGGTAAAGGCATATGCTGAAAGGGTACTACAGTAGCATGAAATGTTGCATCTAGGTTACTTTACTTGCAGCTCCTCCTCATAAGTGCATTTAAGGGATGATAATACTATTTGCGTACTGTGTACAAGGCCTTTTGCTTGTCCCTTCTTGTTTCTTTATGCTCAAGAGGCGGAGAAACAGGGCGGAGACGAAGGAACAGCAAAAACATTAGCAAGAGGATTTGCTTTGTTATTCCATGAGCAAAAATCGGAGTTGCCAATGTGGAGAAGTGAATTTTAAGATTTAAAAAGCGTTTATTACAATCATCATGGATTACACCGACCCAGAGAATGATGCAAATAACGGCCATGAGTCAAGGCCACCCGTTGAGCTGTTTCTGAGACCCAGCGAAGAGGTAGAAGAAGGAGCATATTTAAAGAACCATCTGAAAGGTCATAAAATGATTCTTTATTACAGTCGAGAGACAGAGTCCAGCTTCAGAAACATTTTCCAAAAAGGAAATTCTTCATCATTTCCAGCGTCCAGTTAGTCATCAGTCTTGTGTCCTATTTCACGGCAGTGAGTATTGCAGGTTTGTTAATTATTTACGTCTTTATTACGTCGATATTTCCGTTTCCAGTGCATAGCCCTATCCACGCCCCTCAGATATTACTCTGCAATCGGCATCTGGGCTGGAGTCCCGTTCGGAGTGACAGCCACATTGGGCTTGTTAGCAGTGCTCAGACCCACGAAATGCAGGTAATGCAAAGGAGCACTCGTGGTGAACGACAATAGCTCAACCAATCTCTCTTCCAGCGTGACGGCCTACATGATCTTCAACCTGATCTCCGTGTTCCCCTTCAGCCCGTTCCTCATCTACGACTCGTTCAAGGACCTCACCAAGAAGAAGAGCGGCGAGGGCGTCTACTCCGTCGGGTTCGTGTGTGGCCTCGTCATGTTCAGCATCTCGTGCTGGGCGTACGTTGCCTGCTACCAGCTGGGTGCGTGCGGGGGCTGCTGCTGCACATGGAAACAACGGAGGAGGAGGAATAACTCGGCCGACTTTGATCATCATCATCATCACGATGCTGCTGAGGACGAGTCCCATTTTGCCTCGTACAGTGTTACGGAGGAGGGTGGTGCGACGAGGGCCGCCGCCGCAGCCGCCGCACACGCGGCAAAGGTGGCGTCGCGGCAGCCGCGGGATCCAACTGGCCGGAGAGGGCTGCTCGAAGACTGTGATGATGAGGACTTTGCTGGGGCATCATCGGCGGAGGGGGGATTTGATGAAGAAGCGCCGGGGAAGAGTTATGCTCGGTTGTGATGATAATGCGACTCATGTCAAATGGAATAAAAAAAACTGGAAAATATCACATGTTTGGTTTTGGTGGTTTATTTGTTTTTATAGCGTTCATGTTTATGAAACAATTTCCTTTTCATGTTTAATGTGTACATCAACTCATTTATCTCCAGTTACTCATCGCTTGTTCCATTCACTCGGTTTTATGCTGATTCTTCGTTTCCCTTTTAAAATGACACCGAAAATGTTCTTCTTCTCTAGTGAAGACAGGGAATGTAGCTGTTAACATTTTATATCACATTGAAAGAGCTTTTTCTTGGGATAGATTAGAAAGAATGAAAACAATCAGTACTGGTAAATTTTCTCTTGGAGCTTATATGTGACTTTCTTCTTCAAGTATCTGTATTTATTGCTGGTGGTGTAAAGTACTATTTTAGCCTCATGTTTGGGTCTGTAACATATTCCACTAAAAGTGTCTTTAAAACCATTCATTTTGTTTTATGCTTAAAATGTATCACATTTATCTGTATACTCTTCTTTTAATTCATTTCTTGAACAGAAAGCAGCAATTTTTACCCCCAACTGATTTATCAAAGTGCGATTTGTTGTAACATATTTTTTCTTCATTTTAAGGTATCACATTGACTGTATTATTATTAATTTATTCTTATCGTTATTAAAAATATTCTTCTTTTCGACCCTTCTTCCCGATCTTCTTCTTCTTAGTCTTCTCTCAGCGCCTGCATCGAGTCGGACAGCGTGAGCTTGAGCGAGCTCTGGGAGGGCGTCGGGCTCTGCTGCCTGGTGGGCGTGTGACTCGGCTCAGAACCGGACTCCTCGGAGGAGAAGGAGGACGCCAGGTTGTGCAGACTCAGGCTCTGAGAGAGCTTTGAGTTGAGCAGGGACAGACGGGTAACCTTGAACAATGTCGAAAAGTTATAAAGACTTATCGTTGACGAATACAACATGCAAATACCGGATTCATGCATTCAATATAAATCAAAATACACACACAGAAGTGAATAATAATACCTTTTGGTGCCTGTGACATTTTGCGCTCTTTACTTTGGCAAAAACAGTTTGTATTCGACCACTGGTGTGCACATCGGAGTGGGGAGTTGGAAGTTGTTCGACTGGAGTTTAGTTTATTTAGTGAGAACAGAAGAGAGTGGAAGAAGAGAGAAGATAAACGTATTTATATGAGAGGCATTAGAAGCGGTTGTAGGACAAGTTGATCTCCATATTCCATATTTGTTTTCTGTAACTCAGTGCTGTTATGTATAAACTTTTTGACATAATTGTGCCAATGTGCACTTTACTGCATAGTTAGAGAAAAACCAACACCGATAGCATATTTTGCAACTCATGTTCAAACGTGACTGAAAACTTGCTTGTTTTATAATTGGACATGTTGCGTGTCGGTTAAATTACCTGCGCCCTGAGCGATGCAATCTTATCCTGCATCTCTCGCACCTTCTCCGACTGGTCCATGGAGTTGGTCAGATCGCCTTCAGTCAGCATTTCTTGGTTCTAAACATGGTCAAAAATGAGTTATTAAGGTCTTCTTTTATAAGTATGGACATTTTTTACCTTGTACTCCAGACTGGATATTTTCTGCGTGAGCTCAGCCACCGACTGAGTGTTCTCGGCGTCCCTGATTCTCGCCATCATGAGGTCTTCCTTCATGCGAGACTCCAGATCGGCATGCTGGCGCTTCGCCTCGCGCACCTGGCTCTCCAGCCGCGCCTCCGAGGATGACTTGGTCTCCAGCAGCTCTCTGAGGCGTGCAACCTCTTCGCTCTGCCGCTTCAATTGGTTGGCAATCACCTGGTTCTGAAATTGCAAAACAGTTTTATTTGAACGTAGTTGAAGGATATTTAATCCGCCGTAGTACCTGAGTCTCCAGCTCCATGACCTTGAGCCTGGATTCCTTGAGCTCAGCCTGTGCGTCCACCTCACTCATCCTGGCTGTCATCAGCTCCTCCTCCAGCCTGCTGACCTCCGCCCCCTTCCCGCTGGCCTCCAGCAGCGACCCGAGCAGCTTCTTGGGCGTGGACGGCGGGGGCGCGTTCTGCTCCTCCTCCTTCTTGCCGTCCTCCTCCTCCTTCCGACGCAGATGCCGCTGCCACATGGCACTCAGCTCAGCCACCTTGGCGCGAAGGTCCTTGAGCGCGAGGTTGGTCTCCGCCTCCCTCAACTTGGCGGCGGCCAGCTCCTCCTGCAGCGAGGCGACCTCGTTCTCGGGCACGCTCTCGCGCAGCCGCTTCGTCTCCTGCTCCATGTCCGACACCTTCTGCATGAGCGTGCGGATCCGCTCCTCGTTCTCGGCCTCCCTCAGCCGCTCCTTGATGAGCTCGTCCTGCAGGCAGTGGATCATCTCCTCCTTCTGGCGGATGATCTCCGTCTTCAGACTCAGCTCCTCCTGCTCGTCCTTGCCGCTCTTGCCCTGTCTGGCGCCGCCCTCAACCACCTCGCTCAGCTTCCGAATGCGGTCCTTGGCCTCCTCCAGCTGGGAGTTGGTGTCGAGGTCGTGCTGCTTGATGGCAGCCAGCTCCCGCTTGATTGCAAACGTGCGCTCTTCGACCTCTGCGCAGGTCACCTGCCCTTGGATGAGCCTGTCTGCCAAATTGGACGACTCCTGCTCCAGCAGGTCGACCCTTTGCCGGAGCAGCCTGTTCTCTGTACGCAGCCTCCTGAGCTCGATCTCGTCCTCCTTCTCCTTGGTCTTCATGGTCGTGTATTCCTTCTCCAGCTTCTTCATCTTCTTCTGATTCAGCTTCTGAGAAAAGGCCTTTTCAAAAACGGCTTCAGGGTCGGACTCGAATTTGGACGGCATCTCCTTTTGAAAGTACTGCAAAGAAATATATCGTCAATCCATAGCACAGCAAGATAAGTTGTAAGATCTTACTCGAATGACTCCTTCCATGTCGAGTATGAGCAGCTCCTGTTTGGCCATGAGCAGAAGGGCAAGCGCCAGTCGGAATATGACCTCCATGCCCTCAGCTAGGAAGCAGTCCATCACCCTAGAAGAAGAAAAAGGGGTCAAAGTCAGGTTGAAAACACATGCCACTCGATGTTTACCTGCAAGCCATCGCAATCGGCAGCGACGTGGTGAAGAGCGTGAGGAACCACGAGCTCGCGTAGAGATTGGTGTGAATGGACTGGGACTGAAAGTGCGCGTACAGCTCAGGCACGTGCTCCTGCACCAACATCTCCAGCTGATACATGCAGAGGCCGAGCTCCGCCATCGACGGCTTGAACATCTCCCGCATGCGGTACTCCTGCATGAGCTTGACGAGCACGCAGAACGCCTCCTCCTCCGGCATCTGCATGAGCAGCAGCCCCACGATGAAGGCTGAGCCCTGGCAGTAGCCCACCTCCCGGTCGTGGATGGAGTACGCCTTCATCACGTTGAAGAGCGCCTCCTGCCCGACGCCGTCCTTCTTCTTGAAGAAGTCGTGCTCGGGGTACGTGCGCGCAATGTCTCGACGGATCACCTTCTCGCAGGCGGATTGAGTCTTGAGGTACTCGGCGTACTTGGGCTTCGTCTCCAGGGATTCGTGCGCGTCGCAGAGCAGCTGCCACGCCATGCCCCGGAAGTGGTGCGGGATGCCGCGGCGGACCAGCTCGCGGATCTGCGGCAGCTTCTTCTTTCCCGAGTCCCATTCCTTGATGATCTTTCCCCAGAGTGTCCAGAGGTCCTCTTCGTGGCTGCTCCCTGTGCTGCCGCCTGATTGGTCGGACGCCTCTCCGATGCTCCCCTCCCGCTGCACCAGGTGCATGCCGCCCAGGGCTGAGCCCAGCTGATGCTGCATGGCCTCCTGGAAGCTGCTGCCGGACGTCACCGAGATCTGGGACGTGTCCGATGACCTGCGGGAGTGTCCGCTCTGAAGGGAGTTCAAGCTCTTGGCATCCGTCTCAATCAATCTGGAAAAGTATAGAGAAGATGGAAAACGATAAAGCCAGTTTCAATACAACCACCTTGGCCAGTTTAGTAAAGTAAGCATAACATGACAACATGATCGATAGAGTATAACATGTTAAAGTACCCTTTTCCCCTATCCACCGCCTCCTCTTCCCAATAAACCTCGTCCTCCTCAGCATAGTATCCTCCTTCTCCTCCCTCCTCCCCATCATGACCCTGTTCCTGCGTCCCCCTCAGCCACTTGCCCCAATCCGAGAAGTAGACGGAGACGGTCTGCTTCCGCCGCTCAAAGAAGCTCCTTCTCCTCCTTTGCTGCTCAGCCTCAGCAGCAGCAGCAGCCCTCTTTGGCCTCCGCCGCACCACCTGCACCTGGTCCTCCAGCACCACCTTGGGCGGCTGGTACAACTCCTCCAGAGACTGCATCTCATCAAAGAGCTCGCATATCCGGGCTGCCACCGGATCCACATCCTTGTTTGCATTGCTCAAAGTAGTCTTAGTTTCCTTCTCGTGGTTATTGGTTTTTGAAGAGGAGCCATCTTCTCTTCTTAAGACATCAACCTCTTCTTCTCTTTCTCCGTTGGCGTTCCAGAGGTGTCGGCCGATAAAGCGACTCAATCGGTTCTTATTGTTTCCGTTCGCTTCTTCTTCTACTTCTCCTCCATCTCCTCCTTCCACCCCGTTGCTGTTGTTGGGGCGTCTGTGGTTTCTTCCGCGTCTTAGGACGACTTTAGGCTCAGCATCACTCGAGGCTGCTGCTGCTGCTGGCCTCGATTCTTCTTCTTCTGGAGTCTGAGCTGAGTTATTTGCTCTCGCTTCCACACCGTTGTCTACAGAAGAAGAAGAGGAAGAAGAAGATACTTTTCAGCTTCAATGGGGAGGAGATCGACATGTAGGGAAGAACTATCTTTTGGGGTTAAGGGTATAAAGGGGGGAATAAAAGCCCTCTTTCACTCCGGAAATGTAATAAAGCCAAATGCATCTTGATCGGCCCCCATTGAAGCTGAATGTTCTTCTGCTACCTTCAGTCTTGTTATTGTTCAAAGACGACTTTCTCGACGTTGACATAAACCAGTTTGGATCGTCATCATCGTCCTCAAGAGCGGCATTTCCATTGAGCGGAACACGCTGCTCGGAGGTGCACTTCGGAGGAGGGCTCCTCGGAGGCGGCAGCCATGGCGGGTGCTCTTCCACATCCTCCTCCGAGTCGATGCTCTCATCTTTGAGGTAGTCCTGGTCAATATCTGGCGGGGCGAGGCGGTAGTAATTCATTTTTCTTCTTCTTCTCTATCCCACTCAGTCATGTTGATTCTCTTTCACAGCCTCGTACGTAGTATATCAATATATAGCGAGCTGTAGTTGAGAGATATCTGATCATGTTTGTGTTCATACTTCATCTATTGCTAGCCGAGTAAGCCGACTACGGGTCTATATGGAGGATGAGGAGAGTCTATAAACGACGGAGCCAAAAAATAAACACTCAAATTAGGAGGGATTTTACTTTTCATCCTCCCCTAAAAAGTGAAATATTAATAACGGCGGGAACGCCCTATTTGCAACGTCCACAAAGATGACGGCTACACCGGACTCTTCTCCATTTCTCAGTGTGAGGCCTAAACTTCAATGGCTGCCTTTTATGGAACCGTCGTTCTCCAGAGAGAGTTATTATTATGGATTCAAAAGGACATTAAGTGACACTCGTGAATATGGGCATGTGCTTTTTTAAACCAGGGATGCCGGTTAATGACAAGATATTACAAACCGTCAACCCTTTATGGGAGTATCTTATGTCTCCTTTTAAGCGTCTCTTTCATTCAGCTTCAAAAGCGAATGAGAAATATGCTTTGAATGGAGAGATAGACTTCATGGAGCCAAATAAGGAAACATCCCATCGATAGCTCTTTAAAACTTGCATGGGTTGAACTCCAAGAGTTCATGAAAAGTCTAAAACTCTTTTCTGTCCTATTAGCATAGAGCTTCTGCCAGGCTTGAGCCAAATTAGAGGGGACGTCCAGACTTGTACATGTCTGAAAACTCCCCTCTCCATATTAAGGCACAGTGTTCGTAAAAGTGCTCTTCCTCTAAAAGGGTTACTTAGATTGGACTAGACAAGCCCTAATACGAGGAGAAAACTCTCTATAATAACGACAGGTCACTCGCCTTATTTTTGCATGCGCCTCTTGCGAAACGTTTGAATGAAGGCAGCAGCAGCATCCCACGTTTGCCTCGAGATTGAAATATGACGGCTTGCAGCCAAAATCTATTCATTTTTGTGCTGAAAAAGGCATTTTAAAGACAAAAAATGCTTGATTTTAAGGCTAAATATGCATATTTAGATCTTGCTGCCATTAGTGGAATTCAAAACAGGTTTTTCACATGCATGGTGCGTTTCGTGACATTGCCGCACATTGACAAGCAAGATTACTTTAAAGTGCCAGTTTTATTCCGTAAAATACTTGTAATCTATCCCAAAAGTAACCGTCCTTAACCCTTTATTGCACCATACGGTCACCACATTTGCTGCTCAAATAATAATACAAGGCACGTTACGGTCGTAATAACGGCAGCAAAACGGCGTACGATTCAGCAAACAAGCCTGCTGTACGTGTAATGTGCCCCATTTTCCGCATTTATCATCACTCTTCTCGCGTTTTCATTCCGTTTCCGGTGCGTAGGAACCGGGCTCACAAAAAGGTTGCCAGTCTGTGTAATGTGGTCCTATATGAGGAGACCTCTAAAGCTAGTGTTTCCCGATGACGGGGCATCTTTTACGCTCCGATCGGCAACACAGAAATTGAGCTCGATTTTAACAGCCTCTAAGGCTGATGCAAAAATGGCAAAGGCCAGCCTTAAGAGTCCCGATAAGAGGCCAAGGAAATAGGCTTGAATAAATCACCCTTTGGGCGTTAGATGAAAAAGAAGTGGAATTTTCAATGCTCAACAAGACAAAAATTCAGGGTTGCCACATTGAGATCTTTTCATAGGCAACCCTGATTCACTTTAAGGCCAGGCCTGGTGAATGATGCCATTGCTGCTGTTGTGTATTTCGACCCCTTTAAAGCCATTATATCTTGGTCGGGGAAAGAACGAAAGAGTCAGCCTGCAGTTGAGCGCATATTTCAAGCCCAGGCCAATAAGTGTCATGTCGAGAAAATACTAGAAGAAGCTATTTCATATTTAGATGGAAAATTCCTTCAGAAGGAATAATAAAAATTTGAAATGAAGAGAAGGAATAAGGAATGTGTCTTACACCTTAATTCTCGTGAAGAAAAAGTTGACTCCAATGCACAAGGACGACGGAAAAGAGATTTATTTGCACAGAGAAGATTCCTTCTTCTCTTGGGGAATGAAGAGGACTCTAAACTCAGTCTTTTTGGAAGCATATTACAAGAGAGTTTCTTTAGTGAAACCACCACAACAGAAAGCAAAATAGAAGGATGAAACAACAACAACATTGTCTCAATTGCACGATGGGGACAAGAAGAACAGCAAATGTTGACCCCGATATCGTGTAATGTGCATGCCATTCTTTATTATGGAAGCTGGATGGAGATGTGCGGGTACCCGAACCCGAACTTCGGGTTTCCCAATTACCCAAACCCGAACCAGAAGCGACTCTATTTTTCAGTTATTGTAGAAGAGTGAGTCTTCACAAGTTACCACTGCAGCTGTGTGGTTAAGAGTCTTGGCTGTGGATAGCACGGTTCCAGGTTCAAGCCCAGGTACTTTTTTAATTTTTGCAAGTACAAATTAGAGTTGGTAAGATAAATTTATTGTAAAAGAGCGAGTCTTCACAAGTTACCTCTGCAGCTGTGTGGTTAAGAGTCTTGGCTGTGGATAGCATGGTTCCAGGTTCAAGCCCAGGTACTTCTTTAATTTTTAAACATGCAGACTAAAGTTGATAGGATAAATTTATTGGAAAAGAGCCAATATTTGGTGTTCTTCTCTCTAGCTGTGTGGTTAAGAGTCTTGGCTATGATAAGCATGGTTGTTGGTTCAATTCCTGGTGTGTCCAAACTTCATCAGTCTTCTTGAATGATTCTTGATTGTCTTGTTCTTCTTGATTTTCTTCATGTCTTCTTGAGTTTTCCTTTGTGGACTTGCATAAAAAACCTTAACCTAGGGGAAACCCTACATTTAAATTGGATGATGGCAAGGGAAGTTTATCTTCTCTTGCCGAGGTAACAAGGTGCCTTGTGCATCTGTACTCCTCTCCTACCCCCTGACCAATGAATGGAGGAT
>LR138946.1:3839-14804 GCA_900659605.1 Tisbe holothuriae | reverse complement strand
TGTTTGGAACTTTTCTGATCAGCTGCACAGGCAGCTAAGACTGGAACTTTTGGCCCCTGCCGGCATTTCAAGCTAACAGTGCGTGGCTACTCATTTGGTATATATATATATAGCGAGTTAGGAAAAACTATACTGTATAATTTTTTCAAGATAATGAGAATTAAGATATTTACTGAGTAATTATTGTAGAACATTTAGCGGTTTTTTATAACATCGTGTGGCTCGAGTGTTAGTGTTAACACGGCGGGATATTGGATTTCCGTCCCCGCCGCAGTTCCATTTTCCCCCCAAAAGACGGCTCCATTTTTATCCAATGAGCGACCTTGTCGTCGTCATCTTACTTTCACTGTCAGCGGATTACATTGTACTCTTGCCACAGCTCAGCAGGATAGAGTCTGTAGTACATTACTTTCGATGCATAACATCCTATTGGTAATATGCCTTCATTCTCTACTTTTAAGTCTTGAACGTAGGCCTTCATACATCCTACACAAGGTTTCAATTACACCATGTTCTTTTCTTTCCTCGGCCATTTGGGGATAACGAGCGAGTGTGGGATGTGGAAGAAAACAGTTACCCCACTTATTGAGCGTAAGGTAAAAGACTAAAAGCTCAGGCTAAGCCATAAGGGGTACGGAGGAAAAAGAGAGATTTACTCCGTTATCAGGCCCAATACAGGCCCATTTTGTTGTATTTAAGACTCCATCTGTTTACGGAGAGTACATTTTGAGGGCGTTTCTGGTAGTGAATGGAAAACAGGCTTTACTTTGTTTATGCAACAAGCATTGTTATGCGACTCTCTCTTTTCTCTACAAAGGCAAGCAATGCAATGGGAAATTACTTTCACTTTACAATAAAATGTATTAAAAAAACTCGGGAGATTACATAAGACTAAGTACATGTAAAAAGTATGTAGTCAATATCCGTATGAAAACCACACTTTTCCATTCTCAGAATTACTTTTAATATTGCAATGTATTCCCCGCAGGATTAGTCTCTGCATTCGTAGGAAGTAAATCAACTAAAAGGAACACACCCACTTGGAGGCTTAATTGAATTAAATAGACCTCGCTTCCTTCCTTCTTATTATTCTACCGCAGTCACACTGGTGGTAGCAATCATAATAATAATTTTCCCAGGAGTCTGGGGAATATCGAAGTCAAATAAGGTCCTAAAATGGTTCCTTAACGTTCGATAACGGCAGATTCGTATCTAAACGACGTTTCAGGAAACTTCATGATGACATAAACTAACTTTTAGAAATGGGAATCTTGCCAAAAATGACTGTTAATGGTGAATAATAAATCAGCTTAGAATTATTAAATTAAGGAAGTTTTGTTCAAAACTAACAAAGTACAATAATGCAGGCCAGTAAATTTAAAAGCAAGAAAAAAGAGCTAACATTTAAATATATTATACTTTCTGTCAACTATATTAAATAACATAAATTGAATTAATGTTCCTCTTACCTGTCGTCTTCCTCGCCGCCTGGAAATCCATGTAAAACTTTGAGCTCGTAAACAGCAGTGTAAACAAGTTGTCGACGTCCACTGGGAAGGTTTCCACCACCATCTCCTTGCCCTCGACCTGGGACTTCCACCGCTCGAGGGTCGCGGCTGCGGCCTTGGTGGACGCCTTGCCGCCCTCGCCTGGAACAGAGGCTATTAAATTGTATACTTATTTTCATTTTGTTTGGATTATAGATATAAATGATTAAAATACCGAATTACTCAGCAAGTGATGCAACAATTCAATGAAAAATAGTACAATATATTGAATAAAGGTATATTTTCCAAAGCTGTTTATAAGAGGAATCTCTATATATTAATGCGCATGCTTGAAGAGACTCGAAGAGATTATTATATTTATTAAAAGCCCTCTTCTAAAACTGCATCTCTCGGGAGTCGGAAAATGGAGCGAGGAGGGCAAGAGTTCCATCCTCTGCTTTTCCGGCCTTTTGATCTCCATTTGCTATCCTTATAGGGCACAGTGGTGTATTATTAGAAAGAAAGATGGGCTAATATTGCTGGCCCACTGTGTAGTGATGTATTTGCTAAACTTAAGCACCAGGGTGGGGTATGAGTTTTAAGTTTTTTAAATAAGAGCCTATTTTAACATAACAACCAGCAAACCACTGTGCGCATTTCGAGATTTTGTGGCCAGAGGCTCGTTTTTGGGCAACACAATCTCTCTTCATTATTTGCTAGTTTGTTTGCTGCTGGCCCTATAAATTTTCCCGATTTTTTGCCTAGTCCGCCTAAAATGGAATTGTTTGTACGCTCAAATATTGGATGTATTTTCTTCGATGGCCATTAATCTTTTACGCAAAAAGTAGCTCTTAAGGCCCTTAAGGAAGTTCTGAAATAAGATCCGAGTCCTCTTTTAATGTTAGCTCTCTTTTAAAAAAATGGCGTCACATTTCAGTCTCTTCAGTGAGAATCCCTGAGTGGCAGCATTAGACTTGATGACTAAGCTGAAGTATAAAAAAGCACCCCCTAGAAGCCAAAAGCAAACAGAAAATATATTTTCATCGCTTCCAATTTTGGCTACTGCAAAATGAAATTTTCTTGCTGTATACATCATTGTGAAATCTGGCCAGTGAAGATAATGTCCGGTTGCTGTATCTCATTTGGCTCCCGGGGGAATAAAACTAATTAAAAAGCTCTTTGTTGCCATATATTGTATCAAATGCACTTGACTAAAAGCTGTGTCACCGGTGCACCATTTTGTACCCTTTAAATTAAAACTACACCTACTTTAATGTATATTTAATTCGCAGTCAACCATTGTACATCAAATGTGCTCTCTGTCATATAATAAGTGATATAATACGAGTAATACGTGACAGTAACGTTATATAATATTACTGAATGTCAACCAGGCACATGTACAAATGCTTCCTGTATTAAATGCCATCTTACCTTTCTGCATCTTCTCTCTCTTCCTCGCTACAGCCACAGCCGGCACTCCCTCAGCAGCAGCAGCCCCACCACCGTCCCCGTCGTCACTCAGCTCGTCAGAGCTGTCGTCCGTCGCAACCCTGGCCGCACCTGAGTTCGTGCCACTCTCCACACCAGAGGACTTTGCCAGCTTCTTAACCTTCTTCTTGGCGGCCTTTTTGGCCTTGCTGCCCTTGGACTTTGTGAACTGAGTAGGTTCGGCGTCGGCGGGGGTAGAGGCGGCGTCGCCGCGTAGCTGGGCCGTCTGCAGGGTGGAGGAGAGATTAGAGCTGGCATCGTCGGAGAGGCGGGAGCTCTGAAGAAGGAGATATCGAATTAGGGGTGAATATTATTGTGAACATAACAGTTTAATTATACGTTTAATTGACACACTTGAATATACATAATTGCAAATATTGCTAAGATAGTCTTGAGTTCACTAACAATTTGAGCGATTAATATTTTTCCTAAAGTACAGGGTGATTCCAAAAGTTGTGAAAAGTAATCACCCCCTTATCTATGGTCAAAATGGTCCTAAAGAACCATGCTATATGTCAAATTAAAGCCAACAGTGGGAAATTTGGTAATATGCTTGAATTAACATTGAAATGATTATACTTTTATATTCAATGAGCTTAAAAACATTGGCCAATATTTGGGTGAATTCCATTTTCTGGGAAAACACAAAGACTGCAGTATTCAAACTTTTGGTGTTCACCTGACTTGAATAACCAAAAATGTACAAAACAGGTCTGAAACTTACTGATTCATAGTTTGTTTGGTAATATGCTACTATACAAGGTCTAATTTGAAGTCCTTGTAGTAGATTATTGAAAGATTAAGGCATCCCTTTGACACAAGTCAAATTTCACATCCTCAAGAACAGTAGAAACATATTTTTTCAGGAAACACACACCAATGTTTTGTGACAGTCCTAAGATGATACATTGATAGCAAGTACTCTAAGCACTTAATATTATCAAATTTCCCAGTCTTGGCTATGATTTGGTACCCATGATGTAACACTGAATTACAAATTTTAATAGTTAGAGGGGTGATTTCTTTTCACAACTTGGGGAATCACCCTGTACAAAATGATATATAACTAAAAGAGCAAAGACCAGCAGAACCTACTTTACAATAGGTGCTACTTTACAATGACCGTAATGAGAAGTGCTGGTAGCCCTGATTGAACAATCGAATGCATGACTTAACACAATTGTTACTCAGCTGGGTAAACACAAACGTTTATAGCAACTGCATGTGATTTTAAACTAGGGTTTGCAGCCATGGCGGAACTTCGGCTATCGGCTATGAGCAGTGATAGTCGACTATATTCGACTACATATCGACCATAGTTTTCCAGAATTCATAACATAAATTGAAATAATTGAAACTTTGACTGTTCATCTTAATTAACCTACTGTGCAAACACAATTTGGAGTAGCAAAGTGCACAGTGGCATTAATATATTGGTCATAGAAATAAATAACATATTAAAATGAAAAATATACATCAACAACTTATTGAACTGTTCAACCTAAGTATGCTGTAAATTTAATTATTTTTGATTTTATATCACTGTGGCACTTAAAAATGGCATTTTTATTTTTTACCAAGTGCAGGTAAGATTAGGTTATATTTGGGTAATTCTGGATCCATGTTAAATCCATACATTTGGATCCATTGATCTACTATTGATCCATGGCAAACATTTCTAATGGTTACCTTTATATACTAATTAATTGAAAATGTAGATCCGGGATTTTAAGGCGGATCTGGTTCTGGTTCTGGATGCAGCTGGATCCAGTAATAGTTGTCTACTACATAATAAGGCTGATATGGCAGCTAAAAATTTATCTCTACCCAGCTATAGTAGGTTACTTGTTGCCAAATATGTTGTAAGGCACACAAGTTCATTTCCTTTGCAGAGTAATAATTACTTTTGAAAGCTCCGTATGACACATCTGAGTTCGGATCCGTGGATCCGGGAA
Source organism: Tisbe holothuriae (assembly GCA_900659605.1). Lineage (NCBI taxonomy): Eukaryota > Metazoa > Arthropoda > Copepoda > Harpacticoida > Tisbidae > Tisbe > Tisbe holothuriae. The sequence goes on along the minus strand of LR138946.1, from coordinate 9,871 downwards.
CCGGCACGTCCTTGTCAGAGAATGAATTTTAATCAGATTAATAGAACAAAAATGTTACTAATAATAGAGAAACATATATTGTAAGTTTAATTTTGCACGGTCTTCTGAACCCGGATCCGCGCGGATCCTAAATTTTTCGGATCCGGATCTAGGCCAGAACTGATCTGCTTATCTGGATTTGGTTACTCGAAAATCCTTTTCTATAATTTTGGACTTCTTTGTCTTCAAAATGGTATTTTTCGGATTTATGTTATGAATAGCAAAATTATGTGGTCGATATATAGTCGAATGTAGTCGAATACGTGATAGTCGACATATAGCCGATAGCTGAAAAGCGATGTAGTCGACCACCATACACTATTTTAAACGATTTCTAAACAGACTTCTTGGCGACAATTTAAGAGATACGTTGAATAAACTAAGATATGTATTGTAATGTCATAGATCGATCAGAAGTTAAAAAAACCGAGAACAAATCAAAGAGACAAATAATGCGACATTTGAAACATCAATGCAAGTTTTTTTTTATTAAATGTCATTCATTTATTATGGACCATTTTGAAAGCTGCATTTTGTTAGTTGGAAGAGAGAGAATTACAGTTTCTGACACGAGTCTCATAGAACACACTATTATTGGTTATAACATCAATTGAAAGCAATATATCAACATTCAGTTAGAATTTACGCAATGATCTAAGAAAACTTACTAATCCAGACTACTACCCTGTTACCAAGTGCGTAAATTCAACATCCACCTCCATGTTAAACACAGATAATTAATTAATTATAACAAATATTATGTCTTAGTATCATTAGCTTCAGTTTTCTTCTTCGTTTCTGACTGTAAAACATCATTGAACACCAAACCATCCATATCAATGAGGTATGTTACATCGTTCAGATCCAGCTCTGGTTTGACAGCAGGGAGATCGGCAGGAGCCTTCTCCTCCAAGGAAGAGTTCTTGCTTTCGGAAGACATTGTTCACTACTCCAGTATCGGCAGAGGACACTCGCAACAGTAGCAGTCACACCTGCCGTGCGGACCACGCTTCCGAAGGGTATAGAGGAGTGCCACAAGCAGCGGAACGGTGGCTAATGACACAGGTTCGGAGGTGAGCACCTCCGAGCTACCGATCATGAAGCTCCTCCGAGAAACAGTGCTTGATTTGTTCACTCCTCCGAGCAGCGGCAGCAAGAACATTGAGGCCTTGAAAACGATGTTTGTTGACTTTAAATCAGAGTCTGTAGCGACGTTTTGATGATCTTGAGAAGCACACGCATTGACCAATGAGGATGTTAACGGTTCGATGGCTTGATGATGATGATGATGAGTTATGAAGCCATGCAAATGTATTGCAATGTCTGAACGATGAAAGCCACGGAATGAGAATAATACGAGTCGTCTGTAAAGAAGGCCGACCTTCAAAGGCTGCTTTCTAGACAGAAGATGATGGGCCTGACTGAGTCAGCTGAGTACGGCTTTCTCTTGGCAAGTGTATAGAGAGGTCCATAGAGCTAATAGTACCATTGAAAGAATGTATTACGTCAGTGGAAAGTCGCGCTCACGACCTTGCCCTTGTAGAGAGAGTGAAGAAGGCCTGCGCTTACATTGAGCTATGCAATGTCCGTGTACTGTATACATCGTTGGAATGTACAGAGAGATAAATAACATGTTCAGGTGAAACGTATTACGTTGCTACTACCTCGAGCAGTCACACTAATAAAATAATTGTTTCCTATGCTGGACCATTGTGAATTGCTCAAGAATTATTCCCTATGCTCGACCACTGTGCAATGCTCGTTTCTACCTCCCATTCGTCAGAGAAGAGAAACAAAGTACTATATTTTACCAGGTCTGTTTGTCCGTTGGCATTTCCCAAAAAGGCATATCGAAATTGGCATATTCCTTAAAAGGCATATACTTTATGAAGTGACAAAAAGGCATTTCCACAATTTAATTGGTGCTAAAAGGCATACAGCTGGTAGCAAATTGGCATACATAAGCACCAGATTTGAAAGTAAACTACTATCAGTTCTTTATACTGTAGAGTTACAATCAACATGGCGACAACGTTTCATTTATCTCTTGAATTTTTGGATATTCTTTCTCAAAGCTGCTTATAGACTCATTGAATTTAGATAATATCCATACTTTAGAGTCTCTGCAGCAGAAAATGGCCTTTTCCCCAAAAAAGGCTATTAATGCACCCTATACATTCGATCAACTATGGCCTGACAAGTAATGTCTCATTAACTTGAGTTTTGTTAAGAAGTGAGAAAATAAACAAAAAATATATGTTCAAAAAGAATGATAATATTAATATTAATTAAATTATGCACTAGGGTTCAAACAAACATACATAAAAATGCCCTCTGTGTTCGGAAAAGGCCCCAATATTGTTTGACCAATAAAATAAATTATTCATAAAGTATTGGTTTAATTCATACTTTGGTTAAAAGTTTTAAATCATCCTGTTTGAAATTATGAAAAAAAGATTCTGTGAAACTTTTTCCATATTTGCCTATTTAACACTGGTGTGTATGCCAATTTGGTACTTAGGTAATTATATGCCTTTCCAAATATGCCTATTTGCACTTTACTTCATATATGCCTTTTAAGGAAAAAAAAGTTATTTTGAACGTATGCCTTTGAAGGAAATGCCAGTGGACCACTACCCCGTAGGAGATGATTCAAACCAAGAGCTCGTATGTTTGGAAGACTTGGAAAATTGTTATAAATATTATACATTCAATTTTGTACAAGTGCAGCCTTAAACACTGCCGAAGCCTTTTATGTACTTTTATACAATTTATACATATATATACATGAAAATGTGATTTCTACTTGACCACCACACCTGTTTGTATCGATTACAATATGATCTTTATGCCGATATTTTAATAAATTTAATACACTCTGCTTTAATACATGCATTATGTTAACTAATATGTTCCTGGTCGTCTATTACACAGTTCATTTGTTGCACAAACGATTTGATGGAGCCGCCGAAACACACTTTGAGTCACCGTGGGCAATATGTCCGTGATATGGACAATGCCGCGGAAAAAAAGAAAAATGTAGCATAGTAAAGTCCCGTTCTGTTGCTAAGGAGCCTCTCAGACAGGCATTTCCTTCGCGTTCCTGGGACTCTCTTTTGCCTGAGTCAGCAGGTGAGTGAGTGTAAATAGCATTTTTTTCTAATTTCCAAAAAACAGCAAAAAAGGATGACAGAAAAGCAAAAAAGGACTGTCTTGGAGACTCATGAGAGAAAAAAGTGCATGGTATACAAGAAAAAGGCTGCTCCGCGCGTACACAGATCTGTACGGCATATAAATATAACGGACATAAAAAATTACTTTTAATCCCGCTAGATGACGTCATGGGCCTTACCTATCAGGTATTTCTTTTATGCTGTAACTCAGCTTTATATCAGTTCCTGAGAGGAAAGAAAATAAAAGCTCTTCCTTATTTTCTCTCCTGAGAGGCGCAAATTCTGATAGCATCTAGAGGAAAATAGAGAGATCCAAAAAAGCGTGGGAACTATCATAGACCGCTAAATAACTTCAGAGCTCTATGGAACTACCCGCCGAATCTGGCTCAATTTTGACGTTGACCTCAACGCGAGGTTCACGCCGTGAATCTCGTATTACTGATGATGCGGTCTGTCAGGATTATTTTCTTTCCTGTCAGGGACCAGCGACAGAACTATAATACTATACAGAAAAAAAGTAAACTTATTCCATGTACGCAATGTCGTGTGATCCGCCATCAGTGCCATCTATGGTTACTTTGGAAAACTAAATCCATCGAACTCAAAACAATGACGCAGTTATATACATCAATGGATTGACAACTGCGTGCTCAACCTTCCCTTTTTAAGGGAGCCCGAGCGGCTGGGAAGCACAGTAGAATCATTTTTAGTTTCTTATAAACCATCAGTATTTAAAGTTTCTTTTATTCATAGCATTGCCCTGTTACTTCATTGTGCTTAGTAAAAAATCATTTTAACCCACTGTGACGGTTCTCTCTCTCTCCCTTTTTTACCTTATTTACGGGCTGAGCTGGCTGAAACGGGAGAGGACTCAGCTGAGGGCGAGTCAAGAACTCCTCGTCCAAGGGCCTCTACATTTTAAAATATAAAATATAGAGGCCCTTGCCTCGTCCTACCGCGGCGTCGCTTTAGAGTGGTCGTCATTGATATGCACCCGCGTGCACGCTACTGTTTTAATGTCAATGTTTTTCGTGTGATTTTGCGCCAATGAACTTATATACTCTACTTGCGCCGTCACATTTTCATGTGATTTCAGCTGATGGCGCCGTCGCTCTTGTCGTCGTCATTTCATGTGATTTGACATGCGTCCAGGCTAGATGGCGCAGATGGCGGATCACAGGACTTCGCGTCCATGGAATAAGTTGACTTTTTCTTCTGTATAGTATTATAGTTCTGTCCGGCAACCCTGTCTGCAAAGATTATCTTTTTTTCATTCTGCAACGCCTAACTCAATTTTTATTAAGTCCAAAAATGATTTAGTATCAATATGATGCTTGTTATTAAAAATGATAAAATGTTATTCAGGGCCCATTGTCTAACTTTGTTGGTGCTTCTTTGATTTGAACTGCACCAAACGTGTTTTCTCGTTATCTGAATATGGAGCTGAGGTCTTTAGTGCTCTATGGAAAACTTAAGTTTGCTACCAAAACAAGTGGAAAAATTATTAGTTTTGGAGAGTTTCTATCGATAAGTTTTAACATCCGTCAGTTACTTAACTAAAGTATTTTAAGTGACCCGTGACATTAAAGTGAATGATGTATTTGGTGACACAATTTTTTTGCAACATGACTTCTACAGGGTGATCAATTGAGTAGGGCCAAAAGTAAGGAAGGATTACTCTAATATGCCTGGCTTGGCAAACATACTTATGAATTAACAAAATGCTGCAAATTTAATGCAGTTTATGTTACATATCTTACTTTGTTCATTTAGGAAGGTGCTGAGTAGATTTAATCATTTTGGGGGGTTAATCACTATAAGGCCTTAGGTGTCAAGCAACTTGTGCCTTAAAGAGATAAAACATGGTTTACATGTTAACAATAGGGACAGATATAATCCCAATAACACATATAGTCAGCCTCTAACCATAATTATATGGACCATAGTAAAGGAATTGGCAGTCAAAGTTAATGCATTCATTTTGTTGAACAGAGAAAGTTTAGAACAGAGAAACAAGTCATTTCCAGCAAAAGTAGAAAGTGAGCCAATGACAAAAACTTGTAAATTTCTAAGATATAAAGGTATATTGGTTGAAAACAACAACTCTGCCAAAAATTGCATTAAATTTACAGATAGATTTGCTTCACAAACATTTGTCTACAGTGTTACAGGTCTAGGTCATTCTCAATTACTTTTGGCCACTTTGGATTGATCACCCTGTAATGTAATTATTGTATACAATTTTTAACAAAATGCAAGCCGACTCAAACTAAACTCACTAAGGTGGAACCAGGAAATATGTTGTCTTTAATATTCCGCAATGATACGGAGAAATGTAGTTGCCACTTTAGCCAAGGAGAGAGCTCCTTTAAAGCATCCAAAAGGATAGTAGCAGCTGCTGGGACAGTTGTAAGGTCAAGACTCAGTTTCTTCTGTGTGGTGGGAACTGAGCATGGAGCTCTCTGATTGAACTGCTTAAATGGCAACTATCTTTCTCCCTGCAATGGTGGAATATCCATGACAACAAGTTGCGTGAGTAAACCTCCCCTACCCGACCAACTTAAATTAATGTAGAAAATGTAGAAATGAAGCAAGCAAATTTAAAATATCATTTTCTCTTGCGCAGTTTATGTAGTAGCCATACATAAATTTGACATGCTTACTATATTTTATGATATAATTCTGTATGACTTATATATCAATGCAAATGGTTTCCAAATGGCATGCAGCCACGAAGTTAAGATAAAGTATATCAACATTTTAATATATAGTAATTATACTAGTAATTTAAAATATTTATCAAAGCTTAATAAAAATATG
>LR138944.1:2633-13075 GCA_900659605.1 Tisbe holothuriae | reverse complement strand
GATTCGTATTTGATCTGTTGTCAGGACAATTTTTAGCTTATATATTTATGCCATAAGTCATTCCAGATTGTAGTACATTAATCATAATGTTTTTTGCCTGCCTACACTTATTGTATGTTGCACTCACGCATGCATTTTTCTAAATATGCCTGAAGAGAAGGAAAATATCACAGTCAGTAGATGAAACAAGGCGTACAACATAATATTGGAATATTCATCCAATATAACTTTGGCTATCTTACATTCAGATTCTGGCCTTAATTACTAATAAATGTAGAAAGTAATAATGAGTTATATACTTACATATGATCTGATTTTGGCTTCACAAATCTCTTGCACCACTAACAAAACACAAACAGATCACTCAAATGTCACAAATATTGACTGCTTTCATACTTAATATTTAGGCCTAAGTTATCACAATACGTTTTATTATCATAAATAATCACTGCATTATCATCACCATAATTCTGTGTTTCACCGCCCGGCAGAGTCTCAAGACTAAGTTCAGAGCCCGATGGTTGCACAGGTGAGTTGGTAAAATAATCTTTCATAAGTGCAGCAGAAGCTCCTCTGGACCAGAGTTGGCGAGCGCACGCACGCACACGCTTGGGAGCAAAGAACCAGCTGAGTTCATTCTGTATGGTCGGTGAAAAGTATTCATCCCCTTTTTTTTGTTTTGTACTCCTCGTCTGCTGCTAAGATGTTAACTTTCGGGGCTTGCTTTAAAGTACATTTGTTACGTCGCTTATCCCAATATTCTGTATTCTGTTTAGTTACAGTCAATACTCTTGCCACAAAGATTATTTTCCCCAAAAATAAATAACTAGTTGCTTTATTATATTTAATTACCATAATAATTAATTATGCAACTTAAGTTAGTTGCAGACCAATGAGACCATGCATATCTTTAAAAAATGTGTACTTTGCAAGGCTTGTTATTTTCCCCACAATCGAATTTCAGTTTAAAGATACACTTTTTAAACCTTGCCTTGCTGGCCGTACATTGGCCGATGACCCAAGTTGCTAGAAAAAGAAGATTCGGAGAGTTCGCTGGTCAGAAGACTCGTCAGAAGGAGAAAAATCTCTCAGTTGCCAAGAGAAGAGAAAAAACTGGTATCACGTATGATAGTAATGTATGGGCTTCGGTTTGCTATGGAAGCAAATATGCGCAGTTTAAATCTTCTTTCGTATATTTAAGTTATATTTGTTCCTTAACCAGCATATAAATACCTGGGTGATAGCAGTAGTAGTCACTTCTAAACTCTTCTCTCAATATATTTCATACCTTCTCGTCGTTCATTATAATTTTTCCAACTGATTGTTTCAAATTCGTCCAGTTAAGAGTGGCTTGGATTTTACTTTCGTCTTTGTGCACTTGAGCTTGCATGAAAATGTGTCCGGAATAACGAGGTTAGGAGCAAGTAATCGGGGGAGAATCCTCATGCTTCAAGGGGTTGTTAAGTCGGTGCCTTTCTTCATTGCATTGGTAAGACTTCTTTCAATATATTTATATTTTTTTTAAGTTTACACAAACTGGCTTTATCATAGCCGTAAACGTCCCTTCCATAAACGCTACAATGATGAACGGTTAATTACTACTATTCTCTACAAAAGCGCTACTTATGCTGTTATTTATTGTGTTTTAAAGGTATTAATTTTGATTGAAGCTTCTTCTCTTTCTTCTAGTCTCGTAAAGCAGCACGAACAAACAAAGGCATCATCTACTTCTAAAAAACTGTATGAATCAAAGCAAATCTATTCGTCCAATCATTCCTAAGTTAAACTTGGTTTCCTTTGAGCATTTTCTTACTTCCTCTTCCACGCAAACTTAAGACATTAAAATATAACCTAATTCTTCTTCTTCTTCATGTCCTTTCCGATGGAAGCCATTGCTGGTTTCTTGCTCAGGTAGGCGTCGTAGAAGAACTTTCCAAACAGGCAGAAGTAGCTGAAGTACATCAAGAGGGACAGCTTGATGTTCTGAAAGAGAAAAGAGAATAATATTATTAACGGATTTCAATTAGTTGCTTACTAGCTTACCTCATCCGACACCCTGCACTCCCTGCCCGCGTTCTTCATCTGGATGACCCAGATGTTGACAAGACATCCAACCACCATCTGAATCAACTGCAGCAGGGTGATTACCATCGAAATCTGACGGGGAACCTTGAACCTGAAGTAAAAAGAGATGGGATTAATCATACGGACGAAACTAAATAAATATCCTCTCTCATCACGCCATGTAAACTTGGACGAAATTTATTAAAGTTGTATAGTAGGTTCACGCATGTAAAGCTTTCAGCCAAGATAGGTGTTATATCTTACTTGAGTGCTTTGAATGCATAGTATGAGTACATTGTAGAGTGCACGATGTAGTTCATGACGATGAACCAGCGCGCGGCCGCTGTGTACTCGGAATAGGAGAACCAGGAGTAGAGGAGAACGGTCATGTGGTGATACCTTCAAAACGGGAGTTTAACTTAACGAATATTAGGACATACTAAATGGTCTCACCAGTGCAGAAAGATGAGCGGCTGCTTCCTGAGCACGATGAAAACGGTGTCTCCCAACTCCGGCACCTTGGACAGAACGAACATGAGCGTCCAGAAGCCGGCAACTTTGTCGCTCTCAATAAAACTGGAAGAAAAATGTAATGAATGCAAACGTACAAGAATTATTACATTACAGACAATGAACGTACGCAACGAAAATGTAATTAAGTCTATTACTTTGTACAGCGCCATTTTCTTATTATATCTCTAAACATTCATTAAAGTTAAATTTAGTAACACGTCTAGTCTATTCTTCAATAATTATTAACTACTACGTGTTGTTTTTCATTCTTAGTAAACTGTAAGGAATGACAACGTGGAGAGTCAGACCGATTATCAATCGTCAATCGAGTTTGTGGTGTAGCTTCGTTTATTGTTTGTTGTGGCAAATATCAAATGTCTCCCTTATAGAAACTGGATTGAAACTTGCAAAACACGTTAAAATACATTATCGAATGACTCATCGCTTTAAGGACTATTGAACTCATAAATTAACTAGTCTGGTGCAAAACTTGTATCGATGACATAAGAGACGAGTTTATTTTTTCGCATTAAATGTAGTAACGTTGCCGTTAATATCCTTTGACAAAAATAAAGATGCAAACTTGCTTTTGCCAATATTTAAGTTCATGTACTCCCGATCCTATGCTGCCGCAGGGCTGGATATTCTGCATGATGTGATAAAATTGTTATAAGACACCCATCGCTTTAGACCGAAGTAGCTAGCTAGAGTGTACGTAGTTCTATAGGCTTTCCTTCTCTCTTATGCTATCTTTAAACGTGTCCCATAGAATCGCACTATCACGCAGTATCATCGTTCCCTTTAAGGAAATATCCAAAAAGTCGATAACATGCGAGCCCATCAAAATGGCAAAGAGATGGGGAATGCTATCAGATAGCAACAATATGGACTTCATTCGTAATTAACATATAGGGGCCCGTACTCTACATTACTATATAAAAACTGTGCAAGAAACATCGAAAATCCTCAATTCTTAGCTGAGGTGATCTATAACTTGGCGAAATTGGCTCTCACCTGGGCACGCAAACTGAATGGTAGATTCCCTCTGTTCTGAGCACGTGCAGGAACTCTGGCAGCGTCCTGGACGCGCCTGTGATTGAGAAGAGCGCGAGGAAGATGTTCCAGAAAGTGAGGAGGGTGCGCATCTCGAAACGAGGCTGGTTGCGCATCAGGTACTGACCGCCAAAGATCACCAACAGGTAGGCAGCTGGAACAAAGAAAGTGTGTCGTCAAAAACCACATAATCCATAGTTCTGTAGATTTCTTATCTAGTGAACGTGAATGTAACTGTTATATATGGGTGTATGGAAAACAGTTATGATCCATGTAGAGATACATTCATTTAAGCTTTGGGTCTCGAAATCCTGTTAGGCTTTAGCTGGCTATACTCCAATTGGCTATAGCGTGTTTGGTGAAAGCTAACTTTAATTGGGACTAATTGTTTGTATTGAAGATGACAGCGGTTTCTGAATGGGTCACAAAAGGGATATATTTTCCTATGAGGTCTTATATAGACATGCATACACTTTGCTAGTAGAAAGGGTTAATGAACCCTCTTGTTTTATTTTCCTTTGCGTCTATCTGATTTATTATGGAGACCACCTGGCATTATGAGCCACACCACATTATACTGAAATACGACGAGAGTGAAAGCCGAGATATTAATTCCGAGAGCAATTCTCCCTCTGAGGTTACCCTTAGAACTCCAAGAGGTGTTTCTGTCTCCCTGTTGTTTGCTTGCCCTACCTGAAGCATAGCTGCACACGGTCCACCAGTTGTCCTCGAACCATGTCTTGACGTTGGCGTGCTCAAACTCCTTCTCAAACTTGAAGACGTACGAGTAGTTGGGGACGGGCACCGGAAGCTGGTGGGGGTTGGACACGTCCAGAGGGGCGCGGTTACTACTGTCCATACTGGGTGGGTGGGGAGAGGGGAGAGGGGAGGCTCGGAGCTGAAAATAGAATGTTACTTTAATAGACGTCTAATTTTGATGGGTCATTTGGTCAAAGTTGGCTCACCGCTTTCAAAATATTGCTTTGGTGTCACACAGCCCTTGACAACTTAAGCACGTAATGATAACTCGCTTCGTATCTTTCACCGCTGTAAACACACCGTACAAGGAATGTTTTCACCCCGAGGAGAGAGTCGAGAGACAACAACCTTTCCTTGTATGTAATGTCTTAATGTTCAGTCTCCGCCATGCCGACAAGAACGTTACTTGCTTTTACTTTTTAATACTCTGCTCACTCTGCCGCCGCCGCCGCCGCCGCCCTGTCCACTCGCAACTCAGGCAGGATACACAGTGACTACACTGGCAAACGGCGACTATCCACTCATCCTCTCTTTCTCTCTTTCTCTGATGAGTTTCTTCTCTCACTCTCTTCTCTCGATCTTTTCTACTCGGATCGATAGCCAGCTGCGCACTGCGGTAAACTACTGCTGCCCAGAGGAGGAAAAGAGAGAGCACTCGCAAGTCGGCTTCAAGTCGCAAGGGAGGAAAAGAGAACAAATAATAGGGAAAAGCGATTGTTAAGCTTGCTGCATGCACTCACTGGCCGACGCCAAGAGGTGCAGTAGTCTGTCTGAATGCTGCCAGTGGTAGTAGTAGTTGTAGTAGCAGAAAGGCGGCGGCGAGAAAGCAGGCTCTGGTCGGGAATAGCTACTGTGCAAAATTTGGTAGATGGACTAGACAATGATAAGTTGACTTGATTGGGTAACAACGTATTATGGCTCCTAACAGCACGGTTATCCTGCAATATATTTTTCAGTACCAGTCCAACGATGTACAACTTCTAATAGCTCAGTAGAGTAGTCATGAGATCAAACCAGACTGCAATTATTATTGTCCGGTGATGAACGAGTGCACTGCATTATAGATACACTATTCGGTAAAAAGGAACTTGTAGAACGTAAGATATGCACGGAACTTAACAAAAAGTAATGTTAATGGGGACAGTGTGAAATGGTTCTATCTTAGAAAATTCTTCTTTCTACCTGCAATCCTGCATGCTCCCTAGGGAGGGTAATCTAGTCGACCTTTTGCCTTTTATATCTCAGATCATCTGCTCAGCTCAGGAGTTTACAAGAAAGAGCAAAAAAGCAAAAAAGCAAAATATCTTGTCTAGTCTCGAAACGGGCATCCGGCCAAAATATTTTCGAAAAAACAACTGCCGCATTGAAATACTCGAACTTGTGATCCATGATCATACCTTTTTTGGTCCTGATTCAATGCCAATAATACTTTTGATATCTTCACACAAACACTGACTCAATGATTGTTCTTTATTCACTGATAAAATACATGTGCTTCTTCCTATTCTTCCACACACTTAGGCCGCCGTCTTCGTCATTAGGCGTCTCAGTGGCTTTTGAAGCCGTGGCCTGCTGAGCAGTTTCTTTTTATCTCGTCGTCGTCCACTTTTGCCGGGTCCTCCTTCATGGTCACACGAGAGAGACGTCTGGAGATAGTTTGGGCGGGTGAGCGCTTGCGAGGAAAAGTGTGTGATGGAGACGTTACTTACTTTAAAATATATCATTTTAAGATGGGATGCACAAAATTAAATTTGGGTGAAGGGCTACGATTGATTTACCATGTTCTGGATATATCCATGTTGTAAAAACGGACATGGGAGCTATTAATAATGGAATTATCTTACGCGAGTAGTACTGGTCTAGATATTGTCTTTTTGTCTACCTTAAATTTGTTTACGAGACTCCTTAAAGTTTGAGCCTTAGTAACAGCTATTTACGTAATGACTCCTCTCACATTATATCGATCAGCTCCTAGGTGATCCGATGAGTGATAGCAAACGTACACAAATGGTCAATGACTGAAGTGGGGAACAAAATGGTCAAATTTATAGGAAGGTGTATTTTGGAGAATCAGATACCAATTTTAGTTTGAATTTACTGCGCTGATAACTCGTATAGATATTGCAGCAAAGTTTTATATATGCTTTTCCCAATATGGTCGACCGGCTATAATTTAAAGATTTACTAATTTCATACTTCTACCTACCTTACAACAGAGCAAAGAAGGTTTTATAAAGAATTTTATAGTCTTTATTTCTGTTGCATATTGAAACTAATTTTTATATAGGATACGAGCTAAATTGAAATTCCCATCCTTTCCATGCACTGCAAACCATGTTGACGTCAGATGTCACGGGTCCAAAGTCCTTTCCATTTTGCTGATCCATATTCGCGCGCTCCGTTCTCCTGCTGCTGCTTAGGCAATCTTTCGATGCCTCAGTGGCGTGAGTGAAAACGGGGCGATGACGGACGAACGTACTTTGCGCTGGGGACTAAAGGCAGGTGTACATTTATAGTAAATCATGCATTACTACAGCAAGTAGACTCATACCAAAGCCCTACTTCGCTACTGTTATGAGTTCTTTGAAGGCATAGAGCTATTATACTCTTGTATAGTAGGTTTATGTTTGAAGGTATCACATGAAAAGATGTTATCGGTTAGTACTTGAGACATGAGGAATCTGTACTGTATATTCAAGAATGTTTATCTACTACAAAGTCATGCTGTGCAGCTCATACAGTCTATTTTTGTATAAGGTGTAAAATTAAATGGAAATAATCGTAATCCAGTTGACATACAGAAGCACTTCAGCTTCTCAGCTTCCTCGAGCACCTTAAATTTCATGTGATCATTCGGTTTTTTTTACAAGAAATGATCTTTAAATAGAAAGCTATTCTTGTCTTATCGGAACGTATTTAATTTTATTTTACTAATGGATCCATCATATCGGAGGAAATATCGAATTGAGCTATAAAAAGAAGATAATAAAGTGTACTGGCAAAATTACTTGTGCAATTTGCCTTCAAAGTCTTTAAAGGCAGTAAAATAAAGGAAATATAAGTAATGTTTATGTTCTTCAGTTCATCTCCAAGGTAATCTACTAATGTTGATATATATAAGGGAAACAGACCGACTCGTCAAATCTTGTTTAAATATTTAGATTTTTAAATAGTACTTTTTTTGTTTATCAATCTGAATCTTAGAAAACAACTGCGCAGTTCCTTTCCTGTTAATTATTTAGACGTTTAAAGTCTCGTTTGACCCAAACTTAATTTCCTTTCTTCTTCTCTCTTCCGGTGCGTGGTGTCTTGTTACTCCTTCTATCACCGAGTGGTTAAAGAGAAAGCCGCGACAACAACGTAGACGACGTTGCCCTTGCAGGACATGAGTTGGGAGGTCACGGGGAGACAAGGTTTAAATAGATTTATTTAAGTATTATTACCTGATGCCTGGTCAACTATTCCGGCTTTTTCAGTGTTCCAGCCAGTCATTTTGTTATAATCAAGTTATAAAAGAAAAATTAGAATTTAATCTTTGCATGTTGTTGGGTCACTAGGGATATCGTACATTACAATTTCATTCTTACAAAATATCTGGGCCTCGGTCTGATTTTGTTGTTTTTCAGTACGATTCGACCCTTCTCTCCCTTGACAAGCAGGAAGAGAGAAAATAGGAGCAACAGTTGCCAAGTTGTTAGGTGACTTTAACAAAGACGCAGGAAAGAGGTAAAAAGATAAACTATTAGAACAGCCTTTTTTGTATCGTGATCAATATTACATATAATATCGGCAATTACCCCATAGTTTCATGTGCAAAAAATCGAAGAACAATTTATAGCAATAAAGTAATAATACCTCCTCCATACCTTTCTCATTGTTATCATTGTTAATAACTTTTGACGAGTTCTTTATTGCAGTGCAGTAATCAGTTCACAACCCACCCAACTTCTTCTTCTTCTCCCGGAGGCGTGCCCAGCAACTCAGCTGAATGCCCCCGAGGAGATCTCCGTACTCAGCCAGACCTCGGCGGTGTTCCACCCGACCGGAAGAAAAAAAGAACCAAGATTCAAATCAACTACTAACTAGTTGTAACAATCACTGTTCCCCTCTCAAGACGCAACACCACCTGAGTAGAAGAATTTGCATTCTAAAACACGCCAAGACCATCGATACATTCATTGAGGACAAGAAAGCTTAAGCGTGCGGAGAGGATTATTTATTGAGTAATTTATAAAGACACTGTTCATTCAGAAAACGATTGTAATTCATCCAGTATAATAGGCAAAAGCACCATGGAGATGCCAAGCTTGAAGAAGTTTGCTCGTAGTCTTATGACCGCACAAGACCAGTTTAATGCTACTGGAACTCTGCCTGAAATGTCCAAAGAGGATAAAGTGGCTAGTAGACGATATATGACCGTGCTACTAGCTGGGCTGACCGGCACAGCACCGCCACCGCTGTCCGCTAATGGGGGCCAGCGGCGTATGATGCTGACCGCTGGTGTGTCGGTTAAAAAGATGAGCGAAGACTGCGAGACTGAAAACCATGGGAAAATTCTAAAAGAGTATCCCAGCTTTGATCCAGTCTTCATGAAGGTGTAAAAGAAAGCAGGAATTATAATAAAAAATAGATACTTGGAATTTATGTTAACTGTGCGTTTAATTTAACGATCTCTACAGCCTTCCGTTAATTTATTGACTTAAACAGATGATACTTTGGCAACAATTCTTTGGCCTGATATGCCACTTTCCATACATAAAAGCCTATGCTTGCATTACTTTTTGCAATTTTCAAACAAACTTGCTGACTTGACTTTTCTTCTGACTTAACTTGCTGACTATCACATTCCTTGGTCGCCCTCCTCGTGTACCCGGAGTATGTCGACCGTCTTGTGGTGCCTCACGATGATATCTGCTGGAGTCTGGATCCACGGCTCACCATCTGTCTGCATTGGCATGTGGCCTTTTAACCGAAGGCGGACTTCTTGAGCCTGACCCAGGCGATGGGGCTCAGAGAGGCCAACCTGGAAAGACACGAGGAGGATCATGCAAAGAACTAAACAAAATGCAACTAAAATACTGCTTTACCTGCATTTGTGCAATGTGAAAGCTTGAATAGATGCAGAAGACCTCTAAACGACCATCGTCGTATTTTGGGGCGGGGAAGTCTTCATGTCCTGCGCCCAGCGCCCATGGGCGGACGCCTGCGCCCCAGCTGGGGATGTTGAGGACCACAATGGACTCGATGTTGGGGAGATCAATCCTGTAGAAAAGAGTTTTTAGGATGATTATGTGCTTAACCGTGACTACAGGGAGGTTAAAATTTTACGTAGGAACAATTCGGGTAAAACAGTTTTTGGCTCCTTTTGATAAAAAGATTAAAAGAAATGCCCACTGCAGCTTAAACATTGGAAGGCCTACATTTCAATATGTAGTTAAATAAAATTTTGTTCTCACCTTTCTCCGTCCATCTCAAGCTCTATAATTTGATCGAGATCTTTGCATTCCCTTTCGACGACGTCCTTGGTCCCGTAGAGGAAGTAGAGCGTCTTGTTGAACAGCCTACCGGAGAGCAGCGAGGGAACGAGACTCTTGTTCTCACGGGTGCGGTGGAAGTTGTACGTCACTAGCGCGTCAACACCGATGCTAAGGTAGTTCTGAAATAATGGAATTAATTTAAATAGTATTATTTAGAACATTCGAGCAGCTTTTTTCATTTGGCCAAGAATCTATATTATATAGTTCACATTGTTAAACCTTTAATCAGCCAATGGACTACAATTTAGCGACGAATAGTGCATAATGGCAACATCGTTCTTAAACATACGGATACCTGGATGAATATGTCTTTCTGAGATCCGCCAGTGGGTGAGAATTTCTTGCTTGGAAGCTGTTTCAGAGGGTTGATGGACACCTTCCAGCGGTCGAGATGAACGATGCTGGTGCGGTCGGAGAGGCTTCGAAGAATCTCCCTGAAATTAATATATATATATATATATATATATATATATATATATATATATATATATATATATATATATATATATATATATA
>LR138942.1:0-15134 GCA_900659605.1 Tisbe holothuriae | reverse complement strand
ACGCAACATTGCACCCACACAAGCCTCAGAAAGACGTCAGCAGCAATGTGAAAGAAAGCTCAAAAGCACTTTCCGATGATGATAAAATGACTTAATGCGACGTGAAATAAACTTGATGGGATGATGATGGTAATAACCGTTTATAACCTCATAATGGGAGCAGGGGAATAAAGACGAGGAGGAGGAGGTCAGAGAAAGAAATGCTTCACTTATACTGATATACGAGTTGTTTGTGTTTTGTAACAGCTTGTCGACAGAAGAAGGCTGATATATATTTTCTTGTATACACACACAAAGACGCATTTGTCGATGTAATGAAATAATATCTGGCTGAGATCTATAATTGATCTTTTGTGTGTTATGTACTTGCAAGAATGTTTGACTAGATAAGAGGATATTAGGAATACCGTTTATGGAGGCATAAATACGGCTTAAGTTCTAATGAAGCGAAGGTAATACTTTATTCTTTTTAAATGGATGTTTAGATTAGTTTAGATAAGTATTTTCGTAGAAGTAAGAATTTGGAAAATTTATCTGGAACTGATCGAGCAACTTTTAATCTGAAGAAGAACTTTTATAAGGTAAAAATGATTTTCAGTGCCACACTTGATGTTTGCAGTTAGATATCGAATAACAAAAGCATGTCGAGCAAGAACCGGCGACTCCAACGGAAAACTGTGCCTAAATTATTAAGTATTTTAAAATCAAAATACAAGCTTTCGAGTAAAATATACACGTCTCCTATAAAATGTTTTCATTTTTAGGCTAGTATGCTTTTGGCCACTGATAACGACCCATTTATGACCCATGTACTCGATCCTACAAACAAGCCGAAGCGATAATCATTCTTCATAAAATAGACTTGTCTTCATACAGTCACAAAAACCGGATCTTTTTTATCATTGGAACTGGAGAGAGAGAGAGAGAAAATGTATGCGAGTAGAATTATGTGTCCTTTGCGTTTAAAATTACACTAGCCAAGCAAAAAAACCGCAGCGAAATATGCTGCTATTGGCGCCACAAGCATTCAGGGTCAACATTTTAACGCAACTCAAATGACATTCAATATGGCAACCCTGAATTGAAAACGGGTTTAAGATCGTATTTCAAAATCGTGACGGAGTCATCCAAACAAAACTAGATCATGAAAAATAAAATAAATTATGGGCCCTAAAACAACATTTGAACAAAGTGACCATAGTCTCAGCAAAGCATTTAACTGCGACATAAAGGCGATAATTTCATCCATTCTTGTTATAACTGTCAGATGCAAGAGCAAAATGAGGCTAATTAAGTCTGGAATTGTTGTATATGGTTATTAGCATGATATAATTACGACTCATTTTTCCAGTGCATAACTGACAGGAAGGAGCCTTCTCGGAGGAGAGCACTCGGTCTAATTAATGCACGAAAACCGTGATCAGATCCTCCAAACCTGCACGAGACAATCTTTACTACGACAAAACAATGTGTATTGTCTGTAATGAATCGTTAATTATGCATTCGGTTACAATTAGCCTCTAAATCATGTATGATGAAAACGGGTTCAAGAAATGTTAGAATAACAGACAACAATCTTCTTTTTATATCACATATTTTCACAGCTTGGCTTGCATTTGCAAATAATCGTTGACTCAAACCTCGCAAAAAGCATAACAATGAAAAGACGGCAAAGAGAGGAATGAGTAACGATGAAAAATAGCTTCCAGCCGCTCACGCGGATCGAAAATGATTACAATCTGCGTGCAATACTATCAACAATATTACAAACTGTCACAGGAATGTCTATTATAGGCATAAATTCTTTGAAGTATCAGGTTGGGATCTCATAACCAGTCTTCTTCTTCTTTCCTCTTCTTAGTGGCTAATGAAACAATAAGAGTTGTTTTTCCTCCGCTCGTTCTCTAATTCTTTGGAACCGAATTCAGGATAAAATTCAAAGGAACAAAATCGTAATAGGCGTATTTTGTGTCTACAAGTTATTGCAAACATGCGACAATTTTGGGGGAGTACATTTCAGCAGCTCTAAAATTCTACTGCATTAACTTCTTTCAATATTATCCATTTAATTTAGACTTGAGCAATAAAGATATCTAAATTTATTGCAGAAATACAAAAGCTTTCATTAATATGCTATTTGTCAAGATTTCATAGATTGCTTGAGCAATAAATGGTTTTGGCAAAAATGGCCAGAGAATTGCTAGCTGCCATTTTTATTGCATGTATTTTTCACGGATCTGCGTCACTCGCTGAATGAAGCATTTTTTTATTAATATATTACTTGGCTGGAGGAATAAAGCGACGACGCCGAGGAAGGATTTAGGCCTTCAGGGCTCCCATATAGAACTATATTTTACATTAAAAGCATAAAAAATGCACGATTTTAGCTGTTCACTACACTAAAATGTCATTCCTATAACGTCATGGTTGTAAATGTGTATAAAAATTTGGTGGTGTTTCTTGTCGCCGCTTCGGAGTTTTCTGATTATTACAGCGAGGGCGACAAAAGGGTAAAGAAAATAATAAAGCTACCTAACTCTAAAGGCGGTTGGTTGCCTGAGAGAAGTAGAAGTAAATAAGAGCTAACCTCAAAACAGGACGAGCGTTATTGTACTTACAACAGTGTAAAGCAGCTTTATGGTACACATATTTGAATACATACCTTGCTATTCTGGTATTTTTGGTGTGAAATAAAAAAAAGCTGATACAATATTCATATTTGTAAGCCTTTGTCGACTCGTGGGCGTATTCTCCCAACAACGACGATAAATTAACATTCTAGCCTTTCTTTCATTTATTGTTTGTCGCTCGACTCTAAACGCCCCTTCAGTGCAATATAATAGATGTTTGACAACGCAAGACAACATTCCTGTGAATAATTCATTGAGGACCACAACCTACCTCAGCTGTCCTTGGCCTTGCCAGAGACGATATTATTGCACACACACCAACACTTGAGTGTCTGTCTCACTAATGAACTAACTTTTGCTCTCGGGCAATAGAGAAGAAGGAGCCTTAGCAAGGTTCAAAAGGAATTAAAACGCAGAACGAACGTTGTTTCTTCTTCTTCCTTATTTTTGCAGCTTGATTCTGTGAAAACTTTTCTCACCCGAGCCAAGAAAAAGGCTTGAGAAAAGGAAAAATATTTTCTTCTTCTCCTCCTTCGGCCTTTCGCTGGAAAGTCCTAGGGACGACTAAACTCTCTTTTCCGATGGCTTCAAAGTCTACTCCGATTTGCTTCGTGCCGGCGGCGGAACTAATGCGTGCTGCCCTTCAAAAAAAACTTGAGCACACCACTCTTACGTCGACAACGCTTCTCTCTCTCTCTTCTCAGCGGTGGCCTTGCAACGTTGCCGCCGCGGCTGAAGCAGCAGCCTCAGCCCAAGCCGGCCTTTTTACATAACGGGGAACGGTCGTGTCGGGTCCGGTTGTGGAGCTCAGCTGAGCGCGCTTCTGCTGCTAGCGGCGTCACACAAACTGGAGTCTAGTCTGTCTTCTCCTTCTCCCCCGAGGGGGGCCTTATATGAAGGGAACGACAAATGAGCCTAGCCTGGCTATTAAGGAGGCCTGTTTTGATCATTGGTGAAAGCGCGCTGCTACTTAAGACTAGCTTTTATGTTCGGTAGGTACTTGATAGCTAGGTAAGTAAGGGTTGGATGTACTGCTGCCGTATTAAATGTTGTACTATGCATGGGGGGAAACTGACTTGTCGTACAAGTGCAGCATAAGAAAGGCTCAAAGTAAATAAATATTTTACCTTTCGATGAAAGCCATCTTATTCCGTGAACTGTAAATGGAATGTTACATATTGACTCTTGTGATGATTGCTTTCTCGTCCGACACGCATCTCAGATTCTCAAGTCATTTGCATCCGGGTCACATTTCCCAGGAAGAACAGGATGAAGCTATTAAAGGGTATAATATTTTGGTTGATGTAACGTCTGTCAAAAACAGGAAAATTGGATACTTCACGGCGGTTATTTAGAGTTCAACAAGAGTTCATTCCGTATTTCTCATGTTATTCTTATATTTGATCAGACTGAGATCGATTGAGTTTCTTCGCGAATAAAGGGGAGATAAAATAGATCGTCTCGAGAATAAAATCCCGATACACTCACTGTATAAAGAAAGTCTCAGTCGGTAAGATTTCCATTTAATGTACACTCAAATCCCCTTTTCTGCTGCTTCCCTTTCATCTGGGCTCGATTTAAGTAAACGGAGGCCTTACTCCTTTTCGTCGTAGAGTTGCCAGTATTTTTATTTCATTTTACTTGGTTAGAGTGTAAACTGTCATCCCTGATGAAAGCAAAAATGGAAGAAATCGCATCACATCTTGAAGGCTGCTTTCATATTTTGTTCACGAGTCTGAAGCGGGCGAGAGAGAAATCCTGCAGCAATAATAGAAATACCGACGACAAGGAAGGAGTCGAGATGTAATTTGTAACGGCACGATCTGTTAACCTTTTAAAGGCCTTGCATATTTGATCATGTCCATTGTGATCACAGTGGTGTATTCCCAACTTCAAAGGCTAATTTCCATCTCCGTACTGCATATTTTAAGACCCATTATCATTCGTTAATATCATCCGACCGTTAGCAACAATGATATGATTACTTCATCTCTTTCTTCATCCGAAAACGTCGGAGGAAGAAGAAGTTTTGTCGGTTATTAATGGTGTCTGAAAAGTAGTTGTCACTTGCAGCGTTTGGAACGAGAAAAGAAGAAGCTCGTTTGTCAATCAGGGTCAGAACTAATAAAGGTACATAAGAGAAAGGCCTAGTAACCAAAAATGGAATCATGAACTTTTATATATTCGTATTTTTTCGCCTCGTAATCTCGATATGAAGGGAAAAGAAGAAAGCGGCAAATTACTTTTCTTTCTTCTCCCGGGGGAGGAAAGAGCCAAAATTGGCCAAAAAATCGCCATCGCCGCCGCTAGCACAGCCAACCAAAACTGTGCAGTTAGCTGAAAAAAGAGGAAGAAGAAGCAATTTTGATACCCATGGTGCAGTAAAATAATAGGGGAAAGAGAGACTTGCAGGGTTATTTAGCTCCGCTGCTACTAGAGCTGTACAAAGAGATCGTACATTGTGCAAAGTGAGGCCTTTTTTGACAGTATATATGCGTTTATTGTGCCTAGCCTGGGTATGGAAATGCATTGCAGTTCTCTTAGCACTGAAAACCGTCACCGAAAAAGGGCCTCCTCGTCCACTGTTTATAAGAGTTTTGTTGTGTAGAGGCCAAACATTTGCTCGCGTCTTAACAACAAAGCCCTTTCGAGCACGATTCGAGTCTTCTTCTGGTCGTAAGTAAAGTGCTGTCTTGAAATGGAAAAGGATATTTGGAGGAGATGTTGTAGAGTGTAGACCGCAAATGATATTACGTTGATCCAATTTTGCCCCTACCTACTTTATGTCTTGTTGGCTTTTATCGTAATGCAATAAATAGCATGTTACATGCAGAAATCAATATTTTCTATTACTAGCTTTTTACATTTTTGTACTCTTTTCAAAATGAGCAATTTGACACCAACATTTCAAAACTTGTTAACAGATCTCCGCTTCAAAAAACATCATTGATCCGGTGGAAATTTGAAATCACAGAAAGTATGAAACCTATGAAGAAATCATGGAAGTAAATGCCCTTATTTATTGAATGGTCATATTGGCAAAAGACTCAGCCCTCATATTCTTGCGGATCTCCTGCAGCTAATCCTCCCCGAGTATGATTAACTCAATTTCCAATAGGTTATACAGCAAATCTCTTTGCCGATATTATTGAGGATCATACAAGAGTCGGATTAGAGGTTGACATGACGGAATTTGACGGTAGAAAACAGGATGAGCCTTGTTAAGGAGCATCATCAGAAATCAAAGGAACACAAGTAAACATTACGGCTTACATGTCCACGTATTTAGTCACGTGTAGCATAACGTTACTTAGCTACTTCAGTGGGCGAAAGAGGTCTACACATTTAAGAGCATCATACTTCAAATGCTAAAGCAGACTTCCAATTGAAGCACTTCATTATTTACAAAATTAAGCGCGGCATCATACACTGAAATACTAATGAGGACTTTCAATGGGAGCACTTCGTTATATTTTCGTTAATGTACTAGATATAAAAGCCAAAAAGTGTTTGGGCCTTTGATGCCCTCAAGGATACAGCTTTGGAAAATGTCATGGGTTTCTCTGTATGAGCAATCCTCTTATATTATGTACAAACACTTGCATTTTTTACTTACTACTAAGAATACATAAAAACAATAATTACTATTGCATGCTAAATGCAAATTAATCTTTTCAGCCTTCGGTGCGCAGGTAATTTTGCAGGGCTGTCAGATACTTTTCATACTAAACAAGAATCTGCTTTAGCAAACAATTGTCATTGCAAGTTTGATGCCAAGTTGGCATCCCAGGATGGATTGTGGGAGTTTTCTCTCTGCTTAATTCCTCTGAAATCGCCCCCAATAGCACGGCCATAAAAGGAGACCGTGTTAATGGGAAGGGAAAAGAAGGAGCGAGAGATGCTCCGAAAGTGTTTCCAAGAACAAAAGTGAGAGGAGAAAAAGTAACTGATCGGAAAGATCGAATGTTGATATTAATATTAGACATGAAAGGGCAACAACGGTGATAACAATATTTGATGTGCAACTGAGACACAGATTTCGAAGTTTACGTTATCAAAATATCAAATGTTTTGTATTTGGTTAACCAATAAAATTTATTATTCACCGGCGGTTTATCATTCTTCTTCGCGCTTAAGAATCCCCTTTTAGGAGGGGCGTTATAAAAATACTCGAGATTCCACAGCCTTTAATCCCAGAATTGATGGTACGAGCACTCGATGAGATCCAGTTTCGCCCTCCCCATCTCCGCCGCCTTCTTCTCCTCCTTGCTGATGTTGGAATTCTCCAACGTAGACTGCAGCACCAGCTTCGTGTCCGCAATCATCTTGTACAACGGTTTCAAGTAATCCTGCCTGAACTCGGCCTCGTAATCGGCCAGCTCCAACGCCTCAGCATTCCTGACCAGCACGTACATGCCGTTGAGCGCCGACATCGCCTCCTCACCCCACTGGAACAGGTCAGCTGAGTTGGCATCCTTCGGGAAGCAGAAGAACGACCGGAGCTGCGACACGAGGTTGTGTCCGATGAAGGCCCCGTTGACTGGATGTCCGTCTTTCTGCGCCTTGACCGCGGCCAGCGCCTCATCCTTGACTTTGCCAATGACCCACGCGCGCAGGCCCGAGTGCTGCGCCTTGCTGTGGACGAACCGGAAAAACATTGCCTTGGCCGGGGGCTCCATCTGCCGACCCACGACGTCCACCACCTGCATGGCCTCGCGCCGCACGTCCGTGAACTGGCTGAAGGACAGGAGTGACACCGCGTGCGTCATGAAACGGACCATCTCCGCGCTGGTGAACAGCTGGCTGGTCACGCGCTCGTGGCCCATGTTGTGCAGGATCTTGTGGATGGCGATCAGCATCTTGAGCGGCATGTCGCCGCGGAGCTGCTCCAGGTCGGTGGCTCCCAGTGTGACCTTGGCGACGTGCGGCCACCTGTAGCAGAGCGGGAGGACGGACTCCACCTCAGGATGACCCTGCATGTGCAGTGCGAGTAGCATGAGCAGCCCGGTCTTGGACGGGAACCGGACCACATCTTGTTCGGTCTCAAATGACGTCGTGGGCATCGTGAGGAGTCTCAGGGTGTCATCCTCGCCCATTAGCGGGAGAACGGCAGCAGCCACGCGTAGGGTGTCGACCTCCAGAGCGCGGTCCTTCTCGTCCGGTCTGACGAGCTCGACCCGGGAGCAAGGGCTCTCCAGAATGTGCAGGAATGTGTTCCGCAGCAGCAGCTTCTCCTGGTCCGACAATCCTTTCATCGAGACAAAGTCGAGCAACGTATTGGCCACGAAGCATCCAAAGTCCATTGCTGCGACTGCGTCCTCCTTATCGTTCTCAATCTCCTGCACGTGCAGCCAGCGCACCATCAGCGAGAGCACGTCCTGCCACAAGAGCGCACGCTTCGGTCCCGGCTCCAGGCGCGGCATCAGTCCCACCAGCGGGTACACGCACAGTCTGAACACCAGCGGGTCTTCTCTCTTGCCATCGACGGCACCCAGCAGCGCCATCAGGTTGACCTTGGGGCTCCCCCGCTGTGCCGCCAGGCCGAGCAACTCCCCCAGAGCGGCCAGCGCGTTGACATTCGGGCCCAGCATGCCCTGTGCGGCCTTGTCCCTGGCCCTCACCACCAGCATTGGGATGAGCTCGTCTGCTACATCGTTGATGTTGTGCCTGTGGAAGAGCTGCTTGGCCTCAGTCCACTTGTCCTCGTCCATGTGCTGCTGCAGGAGCGCGGCCACGTCTGGGTCGGCGGCGGCGGCCATCTTGCTTTTTAAAGGCGGGGTTTATTATTCGGATATAAATAAACGTTTATGTCATGTTACATAAGGCGACATAACCGTTTTAAAGGTCAAGAAGAGTTCGAGGATCCGCATCCCACGCCAACAAGTATGTTATTCAATACAATGAAACGATTTTATCGATGTAACGTATCAATTATCCGGGGAAAGTTTCTTCCGAATTATCCTTTTCTTTTAATTAGGCGGAAGAAAAGTAATTTAAGAGATGATTCGATAATTGCTAGCTAAACCAGAACGAAGAATCAATTGGAGGACTAGTCAATTCCCGAGACCAATTTCTAAATTTAGCAGGACTAATCTAAACTGATATATTTTCTGTCGTGGTAAAAAATAAAAGTTGTTCCCACATATTTAGAGAATTGTTCTCCAAGTCTGTGGTGGTCAAAGAGATTGAATTACTTCTATGGAGGTGGTTCAATGATCCATTCATTATTATATAAAGCCAGCAAGTAGCACATAATACAAGTAACAACGTGTCATGAGAACCTTGCAGGTGGAATCCTTTTTCGCCTCTTCCCATTCTTGGGCCAGCTGATCCCCCAGATCCAGAGGAAGCCCACGAACTAGTCTAGACTCTAGATTGAGAATGCAACAATGGTGTAGACGTGTAAAGGAGGAAAACAAAACCCTTCTGTCTAGCTAGCTAGCTCTTCTAGTCAAACTCCAGGCACGTGCACCGATGATATAAGGCGAATGATGTTGGTTTTCAATCTAGTCGGGATCATTCCCAGAGCCAGAATACGCCAAACGGAATGAGAGCGAGCCTCCGACTAGAGAATACGGTCGTCTCTTAGCGTTTTGAAAATGGCATTTCCGGATTCGTCTTCTACCAGGTCGACCAGCCAGGAAATGGTTTCCGAGGAGACCAAAGAGGGTTGAAAGGGTGCACTACCGTTTCAAGAATACCAAGTAAAGGTCAAGGGATTCTTACCTCTGGGATCGAGTGAAGAATCGGTTCCAATCGTGTCTTTGTTCTTCTCCTCCTTGGGCGGGTTGGTCGTCGTTTCCTTCTCTTTCTTTCTCTCTTTTTCCCAAACACAACACTGCACGACGCACTCAACACCAAATCACGAACCACAATGGGAGTCACTCAGCTGGGGTCAAATGAAACCTCACCAAAGTCAAGAATAAGTTTTTATTCACTATTTAAGCCCTTTTAACAAAGGCATTAGGATATTTAAGGCCCTGTTTTAGGCCCTCGACTCTGATTTCCGTGCCTTTACAGCGCCAAACTCTTGGAAGTTTTAGCAGCTCGGCTTCTCCTTCTTTGGCTGCGTCGTCACTGCTTAGCTTAGCTGAGCACTGAGTCGCTCGCTCCCAAAACACATTTCCAGGAATTCGTGACGTCACAAGATGAAGGCCAGGTACAAAAACAACCTCCACACAAGATATCACGCAAATAAACGCCATAAATGCAGTTTAATGAAATATTATAACTATTATTCTTTAATTTTGAGCATAGCGTACGTTAAAATACATATGACATTTACAAATATTTTGACATTTTAAGGGTTATTCTCGGATGTTGCCTGAGGCCTGAGCGCTGCCACTAGAGGGCGACACAAATCCACTGTCAGGTAACCGAGGAAAGCGCGGGAAAATATAAAACAGTCTTTCGAGACAAGATCATGAGAATCCCTTTTAGTCGGCCGACCTTTTCCAGCACGAATTCCCCGTTTCTGTTTTCCACCATGAACGTTTCCTCCGCCAGACCGTACAGTTCCCTCAGCATCGAGATGGAGAGTGGCCTCTTGGTGGCTGCGGAGAATCCCCGGAACGTGTGATAGACTGATAGTCCATCTTCTGGGAGGGCCGGTTATGAACACCGTCACTGGGTTAATTTTCGTTGAACATAAACTACTAAAACTAGTACCAGTTATTCAAAATTTGACACAAGGCCATGATGGGAAATTCTTTATGTATTCCCCATCGTAGTTCAGACATGAATGTCACGTGATTGCCAAGAAGTAAATAAGGAAAATAATTGAGTTGTGATTGCGCATGCATAGGTTCTGTATTATGGAGGAACATCACTCGCTGTCTATAATATATATTTTGTAATTCTGCTAACAATTTTATACGCTCCAAGGCTCTCTTACTTAAATTATAGCGATCGTGGTACGCTCAACGTGCTGTATGTTCAGGATTTCGAGTACCAATAATTAACTGGCAAATACGAGGATGACAAGTTATCAGGTAATATATTGAATTACTCTGTCATATCCTTCTCAGAAACTAGATAACCGATATAGATAATTATTAGATGTTATAAATGTTAAAAGTGTTATATTTTAGCTTTGACTTCGGATGCTGTAGTAATCTTTGCTCTTTTACCTCTCATTTCTAAGATACCCAATCAGCGAAATAAGATTCTTTCTTTTAACAAAGTCGCACATTCTTCTAATGATCTCCTCATGTCTCCCGAGTGGCATAAAGAAGGCCTGGTCAGTTGTGTGTATGTAACAAGGTCCTAAATCGAATCAATCACAGAAGAGCTCTCTGATGAAAATAATAATCTGAAATTCTGAATCGTCATCAGAAAATGCAATTAATTTCGGAGCTCTCACACTAATTCAGTCGCAATCTCCAAGGAGATTTGAGACTTGTGTCGTTCTAAATTGAGAACAAGAAAATTCCCCCGGCCCCGGTTGGCATTAAACTTAGAGGTCGCGGCGTGGACATGGCGTCGTCGTCATCGGTGTGGCTGGTTGTGGGGATCCTGGTGTCCGGCACTGGATGGGGCATTAACGCACAGGTATGCTTAGAAAGGAATAATTCAACATGGGCTCAATGATATGCCAGATGGATAATTCAATTACAATTTCCCCTTTTTTTGGCTATTAATTTTTATAACTATTACAGAGATGTCGTATGTAAAATACTCGTAATGCATAATGTATGCACACCCATGGCCTACCGACCATGATGCAGGGCTTTGGAGTAACTAGTTACAAGTAACTAGTTACTGTAACTACGTAGTTACTCAAACTGGTAACTTTTGGGTAACTAGTTAAAGGTCCCAAAATAGTAACTGTAACTGTAACTTTTTATATAATTTCCAATGGAAGTTACAGTTACTTGTAACGTTTAGAAATTCACCAAAAGTTACAGTTACTCTTAAGTAAAATGGACTTTTTGGTGTCAGTTTCAAAATTCTAAGAAAATCAATATTTAACACATTTTGTGAATTTTGCTATAACTACCATTTATACCTCTTTGGGTAACGCTAAAAGTAACTTGTAACTGTAACTAGTTACTGGGTCTGTAGAGTAACTTTTGTGTAACTAGTTACCAATATTGACAAAGTAACTTGTAACTGTAACTTTACCGAAAAAATGAGTAACTTCCAATGCCCTGCCATGATGTACCCATATGATAGCTCATTGTCCATAAGTCATTTTTAAACTTTAGATCCTCCCTCCCGGCTACCCTTGCGAGATGATCGGCTCCTCGCAACCTGTAAACGTGACCAACTGCGAAAAGATCCTCGACTGCACCGACCAGGTTGACGCGCGCTACAGGACCATCGACGGCACGTGCAACAATATCAACGGGAACCCCGAGTGGGGATCGACGAGGGTTCCGTTTGTGCGATTGGCTAGGAGAAGTACATATATTATTAGGCTTCATAACCCCTCTTGAAATTCAATTTCTAGACCCACTGACAACCCGAGGCTACCCGCCGACCTTCCACCAGAGCCGCAGCGGCCGCCAGCTCCCGAACGCCCGCTCCGTCAGCAACCGCCTCCACTCGGGCGCCGACACCCACGCCTTCAATCTCACCACGCTCGTCATGCAGGTCGGCCAGTTCCTCGACCACGACGTCACCCTCACGCCCGAGATGAACCTCTGCCACATGCAGACCGAGCACAACGACGAGGACGACACGGACAGCGAGTGCGCGGAGATGGAGATCGACTGCTGCGGGTTCGTCGGCGCGGCAGAGACGCCAAAGTCCTGCGCGCCGATCGCCATCCCGAACAATGACCCGTTCTACAGAGCGATATTCCCCAAGCCGACCTGTCTCGACTTTAAGCGGTCGCAGCCGTTCCCGTGCAACTACAGCATCGACCGGCCCGAGGACCGCGAGCAGTTCAACATCATCACGGCGTTCGTGGACGGAAGTCAGATCTACGGGTCGGACGCCAAGCTTGCCAAGGACCTCCGCACAGGAGTGGACGGCCTGATGAAGACGTCTGGGGATGGTCTGATGCCGCTGGAGGAGGGCTCGTGTCCGCACAGCAGACGGAACTTTGTGAGCGGAGACGTGCGCGTGAATGAGAACCCCGGGCTACAGTCGCTGCACACGGTGTGGGTCAGGGAGCACAACAGGCTGGCCAGAGCGTTCAAGGCCGCCGAGCCGACATTGGGTGATGAGGAGCTGTACCAGGAAGCGCGGCGTCTCGTCATTGGCGAGTGGCAAAACATTGTCTACTCAGAGTTCCTCCCCATCGTCCTCGGCCCGGAGACGATCCGCAGGTTCGAGCTGAACCTCCCTCCCCTTGAATCGGATGCCACTGCCGACAACCCCAGCCGGAGCATGTACAAGCCCAACGTGAACCCGAACATCATCAACGCATTCGCGACGGCCGCCTTCCGCTTCGGCCACTCGCTCATCAGCGGACCCGTCCAGCTACGTGGCGAGGACCTCAAGCAGTCGCCGTCCATCGCGAACCTCAAGAATAACTTCTTCAGTACGCGGCTGATGCACGAGGGCAAGATGGGCGATCTGTTGCGAGGGATGTGCTGGCAGGATGCGGAGCTCGGGAATAACATCATTACGGATGAGGTGAGTAGATGACAGGAGCATGTGCCATATTGAATATCCTGGTCACGGCTTATACTTATATGCTATAAGGATGCAGTTCGTACTAAGTTATAGTACGCATAAAAAAGCATTTGTTTTTTGTTTTTGTACGTTTTAGTTGCGGGGAAATAGTTAACAGTTTTGGAATCCATCTCCCAGGTAATTTGAGGTAAAGGTGTTGTTACCTTTAAAATGTGCAAAAAAAGATTTATCTCATACTCGGGTTTTCGTCTTCCTTTGTACGGTTTTATATTAAATATACAATATTTATTCAGATACTTTACATATCCTGTGTAGTCTGTACTGCATATTTTTTTAAATGAAACTTTCCTTCAATCAGGTTCGCAACTTCCTGTTCCGCCCCGAGCACAGCAAATTCGGCATGGACCTCGCCGCCCGCAACATCCAACGCGGCCGCGACCATGAAATCGCCTCCTACGAATCCTACCGGCAGGCATGCGGCATGCGCGGCCTGCCCAAGAACTTCCTCCACCAGGCGCCCGACGAGATGCCGCACGCCGTCTGGGGTCGGATGGATAAGGAGTACAGCAGGCCGGGCGACATTGAGCTCTTCCCCGGCGGGATGAGCGAGAAGCCGGTCAAGGGAGGGGTTGTGGGGCCGACCTTTGCGTGCATTATCGCCGAGCAGTTCCGGAGGATTATGTTCGGAGACAGGTTGGGATGAACAAGTTTAACATGACATTTGATGCATTGAAGTGGGCTTTTTATTTAAGATATCAAAGAAACGTCAATGCTTTTCGGCAAAGTTACCTTAAAATGAGTTCACCATTCCAGATACTTCTTCACCCACTGGAACAGCCCCCAGTCCGGCCGCTACTGCGACGAGGAAGTGGAGCTTCTGAAGAAGCGAACGATGCGAGACGTCCTCTGCGACGTAGCCGGGGTGACTGGCGTGCCCGCGAACCCCTTCCGTTCGGCCAGTGGGGGCGCTCGCGATGCAATCCCGTGCGAACAGAGGAACCGACTGGAGCCCAAGGGAAAATGCATCGCAACGTCAAATGAGGCGGACAAGTTTGTCAAGGATAAGGACGTGGTGGAAAACGGTAATATAGGACTTTGATCATTTCATATATGATGCTATTTTGAACCGTGTTGTTGCAGAGGAACCAGTTGGCGATGTTGCTCTCCTCATGGGAGGCTATGACGGATACTCTCTTCTCGACTCAGTCGAGCTCTTCTCCCCAAACAACACCTGCCGACAGCGCCTCGCCCCATTGCCCAGCAAGGTGCTCGGCCTGGTGGCTGTTTACATCGACGGACAGCTGTTGGCATGTGGTGGGCGAACTGAACAGGGCATCGCGACCAAGGTGTGCTGGCTCTACAGACGGGACTCTGCCCGGGGCAGTTGGGTCAGTAACGAAAATCTGTTCCTGAGGGAGGCCAGACACGAGGCCGCGGGGGTGGCCGTGGCCGGACGCTTCTTTATCACGTAAGATTGAGGTATTATCTACTATGTCCATGGATCTACAACGAGCTTATATTTCAGTGGCGGTCGTGACTCCCCATCGACTTCCGAGTTTCTCGACCCACAGGATGACCACTGGCGTCAAGGACCTCGCCTTATTGTCCCCAGATACCGCCACAGCATGGTCGCCTATGAGGATGCGTTCATCTTGCTCGGTGGGAGGGAGTACGGGGACCAGGTGGAGATGCACAACTGCACCAGTGGGAGCAGAGCTCTGCTCAAGCCGTTGTTTCCACCTAGGACAGCGTAAGTCTAAGGACACCAGTCACCAAGTAGTACCCACTAGGAATAAATAAACTCCTATTTCAGCCACTCCTCCGTGCTCCTCCCTGGCTCCGACAACATCCTCTCCCTGGGCGGCTTCTCCGTCCTCAGCAGCGTCTACTCGCTCAGCCAGCAGCAGGACCGCTTCGGCC
>LR138939.1:5280-24371 GCA_900659605.1 Tisbe holothuriae | reverse complement strand
CCCATTCTTATCTTTCAACGGAGTCTTCTTTTATTGTGTGTACTGTTTTTTGAGTCTGTATTCTTTTTCTATTTTTTGGACCCCCTTTTGAGAGACCTGGAGGCGAGAAGTCTTCAATATATTTCCCTACGCTTATGCCAATTTCAGCATACACGGGTGTCGATTTTTGGCCGCCCGGAAGTCTCCAATTGGGCCCTCCCTAATTCATTACTGTGCACTTTTTTGCCTCGCCGGCTCCTACTCTATATTCAAATACTGGAATACTTTTCTTCTCTCCCATATCAAAGGAAAATATATCCTCTGCAGTAATATCAAAAGTTTTCTTCAAAACTGCTTGCCTTTTTCCAAATTTATAGAAGCAGATGAAACTAAAAATAGAGTTTTTTCCCCTCCTCTTATATGCTTTTATACACTCAAGTTTTTCGCAATATACATTATAAAGTGTGACAAAAAACTTTTACCCCCTTGAAACAGCCAAAAGAACCATTCCTCACACTTTTTCCGTTTGGGTTGATATAGCACTTTAACGTGACAAGCCAATCTGCACGACATGCACCCAGTTTCAAATCCGTACTACTAAATATGACAAGCTTTGCACCTTAATCTTCCTTGCGGTGTTATTGGATTTCTTTTTCTTCAAAGGACAAGCTTCCTACAATGATGTGTTTCCTTTTTTCCCTTTACATCATTAATCTCCTTTGCGGGATGACTGCTTCTTTCCCTTAAACTCTTTTCTTCACCGTTTTTATTTACCCAAGCTTGTGTGGATAAAGACATCATGTAGTCTTCTTCCTTCTTTATTTAGTGTGTGTAATCTGGCCTGCTGGCATATTCCGCCAGAATGATATACAAGGCAGTAGCCAATATATGCATGCATATTCCTATCGTTTGCCACACTGGCTGCCTGCGTCAGCGGCGGGAACGAATTAGGGTTGCCATGTGAGTAACAGCTTCAGATGATAAATAATACGTTACTTTAAATTTTGCCGATGTAATGTAAAACATCCCTATTTAGTATTTACTGTCTCCAAGTTAGTAGTATCTTAATCTAAACATGTTTAACTTTACTTATGCAACCCTTTTCGTTCCTCCTCTCCTCTCCTCTAAAAGCATCTTCTGCTACCTATTTTTAATCCACAGTTCCACACTTACTGCTTGTAACGTGAGACTTGAAGATACAATCACGATTATTACTCTGTTTAACGAAGACATTGCCATATTCAAAGTCGATTGAAGGCAACGCTCAACCATTCAATTATAAAGTGGTCCGTAAAACGGAATCACATTACATCGTCTAAACTGACATGCCTGAAAATATAAGAGAGGAAGGAGGCTGAGCAAAAATTCTTCTCTTGTTTTCTGACATCTGTTGCAGCCTCTCTCTCTTGCTGAGATATATAAAGGATTCTGCAACAACCAGTTTTCTTCACATTTTCCCCTTGGGGATCTTGAGAGAGGGAAAGCCGATAGAAGAAGAGGAGGAAGAAGCGACGAGTACTTTTAACATGTTGATGCTGCTTGACGTAATAAGCAGGCTTTGAGATAAACTTTGATAAGATGTTTAAGCAAGTAGCGTTTGTCTCATGGGAGCCCATCTCTCTCTCTCTCTTTTCTCAATGTTTGAAGATAATAAATCCTCTCTCACTCTCTCCCAGACCATTGATTTTTACGACCAAAGAAGTGCAATCGCTTTTTGCAGCCACTGTTCAAATATTATATGTGGCACTATAAACACACTTTTGAGGTCACCACCCATACTGCGCTCAGAACCCATATAATGAAGAGGCCTTTTTGTGAGGAGCGGAGCGTCGGCTTTTAAAACATTATCCCTTTGTCTTCTTCTCTCATTTTGAAATTACCCATGGGAGGAAAAGAGGGTTTTGGCAGCCCCAGGAATATGAATACACACACTGGAGGAGAAAGAAAGAATTGAGTGTAAAAGACTGCTAGACACATTGTTATATTCCCAGCTAATGTATGACAATGTCAGAAGACTTTTGTTGTACTTTTTATCATATGATATGATTGTTGGAGTCTGGAAAAAGTTGCCTACTTATGCCATACTTTTGCGGACTATCATTATTCTTGTCATATGTCTCAACATTGTACCTTCTTTTCCAGGTAAGTCTTATAAAAATGGTTTAATCCGTGAGTTAAAATCCCTTTTTGTACCCTCGAGGTCTTCTTAGCTCTAATTTATTTTGATTGAGCTCGTCGTCTCGTGTCAGCGGGTAGTTTTGTTTGTTGTACATCATAGCGGCATTTTTACAACAGACTTGGGGGCCAAAGGAACGCACACGACAAAAGAAAGTAGTCTGTAAATATAACAAAAGAAGAAGAAGATCTGCTTTCACTTGATAATGAAAACGATAACATGTCCTGCTGGGAGAAAAGGGAAAATTAGGGACGGATCTTAAATCCTACTGCACTGTACTCTCCTGTGTTGCCTATATAGAACTAATTTTCCTCCTTCTGTTTCGGATGGCTTTAAACCCTCCCACGAATGAGAAGTTTAAATGCAGAAGAAGAAAATACAGCCTTGACTCTTGTGGTTGGATGTATTAGTAGTTCTAGAGTTTAAAGCTCGCAATATTTTGATCAAGGTTAAATGTTATGTTATGTGTAATTTTCTATCATGGGTTGCAGCCAAAAAAGCCCTAGAAGAAGTTTTAAATCCGACAGGAGGGCAACTTTTCCACTCCCTGCATTTGTGTAAGGAGTGTATTAAAAGAGCTTCACGTGTAGGAATGGAACCTAGTCTGTAGTGGGAGACCTGCATAAGACTTGGTAAGAAAAATAGCATAGTGTGTCACTCCCGTGTACACAATGAGGCTACTTTTAATCTTCGCCTAAAAGTGTACAGCTCTCTTTGTGAAAGTACATCAAGAACGGAAATTAAAGTTTAAAGGAAAACCCCTTCTGTTGATATGTTGTGTTATGTTGGGTGCATGCAAGTAGAGGTTGTTATCTGTTTTATGCAACCCAACTGTTACCCATTTCTGCGCACAATGACGAAGCTAGCTGCAGGTAATTACATTCTTTTGCAATGAGTTTGGAACATTCCAGTTTGGACAACTATGTCAACAATGGATAATTGCAAGGATATTTTACTTGCATCCCTTTATTTCCCCTCAAGCAATAGTTTGTTACGTGTCATTTTGTAACGCATTGTATGAATGCATCTGTAAACTAATAAATACCAACAGTTACGTGGACAAAAGTTTGATAGAAATATGTTATTGGAAAATGTATAATTTGATATAAGGCACCCTATCGAAGGCCTGATTCCTCTTCTAAATACAACCAAGTTGACGTAGGCAAGCATCTCATTTGAGCTGAATGGGCCGCCTCCTCTAACTTTCTCTCTCTTAATATCTCTTTCTTGCTTGGCCGTATCTAACCAATTTCACGCTTGTTCTGCTGCCCCCGCTTTTGCTGCCGCTGCTGCTGCTGTGGTGTACACATAAGAGGACTAGGAATAGAAGGAGGATCAAGCTTTGTGCCTTGTTGAGCCTACAAGAGGCGATCATCATAATGATTCCTCTTCACAGTGTAACCAAAACAAACGGACGCCTCGCCGGTCACTCGGAGCCGCCGGAAACTAAATGTCGAGGTCACTTGAGCTACTCGACCGTTTCAGAGTCTGGAAATACCTACATGATAGTTGCCACCCAAATGGGCTTAATCTATGACCTTGACAAAGGACGAATCTTGCATCCTTCAAACATTGTCAGGTGGCAACAAAGCGCTCTACCATTACACCCGGCCACATTAACAGGGCCATTTAGAGAACACCCAATGTACGTGACCATGCCGGAGACGGTGTAAACACTGCTAATTTAATTGATTTAAAAACAGACCCTGTTAACGAAATCCATCAGGCTTTGTACTCACCCGACACGTCGTCATAGTACACAACCGACGGAAGCACTGACACGTGAATGTTTCAACAGCACATTATTGACGTCATAGGATCCGAAAACGGGGCAAATCTGACACCCCAGATTTCCCTTTTTTCTCGTACATGAATCCATGTGTCAGAACCAGGCGCCATCATATTATATACAGAGTACACACACTCCCATGCCTTCATCATCATGCAGAGGGGCCCATCGTTGAATGTAAACATATTGATTCTTCTTCGGCCTTGGCCCCTATTTTCATCATCATCTTTGTATAACTCTGCCGCGAAAGTGTCCGATCATGCTTTTGGCACAAGACTTAAACGCTTCTTGAGAACTAGGGATGACAATTTGATGTGTTATTTAGTGTAGTTTGCCCCTTTTTGAGCATTTTTATGCCACTTAATGTCAACCCTGTGGCCTATAAATGGGGTCGACACGTCATGTGACTGGCGGCATTGTGCATGTTCATGTTGACTTTTTTGCTCTGCGTAACCTTTTGCTCAAATATTGACCAAGGCCATGCCGTAGCTCCCCTTGTCTTCGTGTTGTTTGTCTCTTTTCTCAAGGAAGGTTATTTTAGTGGTACCCTGAATACTTTTACCTTTTCTTGGGCGTCCCAGGCGACCTGCTCTTATCGTAAAATGAATAAACAGACGGCTGAAAAACACGGCGGCGCCAGCAAATGACTCGTCTAAAAAAGTAACATTGCTCTCTCTTTTTTGCTCTTTCTTCCGAAGGCTCCGAAGTCTCTTCGGAAGCGAGGTCCGCAATGATATACAAGATAGGTCTTCCATAATGAAGCGATAGCGTTGAAAAAAGAAGTCTGTTTCCGGTGCCGTAGGGAGGAGAATACCACGAGATTGAGAAGTGATGTAATGGGCCGTATGTTGTACGTTGAGGTTGACTTTTTATTCAAATTTCCCGCCATTTTCAATGCCAACTGAATTCGCATCTTAAAAATTTGTTCTGCTCACTCATCACTCATTTTGTGACTAAAAACCCTGAGTGAGTATTTTTTACCTCTTTGATGTTATAAAAGCAAAAACCTTATATAAATGTTTTGTGTATGCTGTAATTGGACCTTTAGTTACACAGTTTTCCCAACCTTTCAAATGTTACATCACATTCCTTTGACATCATGGTACAAAATTGGAATAAATTATACCGTGATTTGGGGACAGCTTTAAAGGTTAAATTACGGAATGAAATTGTACTGAATTCATTACAAAATACAATTACGGCGTTTTGTACGCTTACCCTTTTCATCCAATTCTGAAAAGTGATGACCGATTGCAGCCAGTTCTCATCTGCTTTTCTTCCCCTTGGGACCTCGAATTATTCTCATTCGTACTCTTGCCAGAGTCTCGACCTTTTTGGGAGCCTCTCGGAGTCTTCTCCTCGAGAGACTCTCTTTCTCTCTGTCGTTGATCGATTTTAGGTGGCTTAATTTCGGGGGATCCCCATCAAGGACCGATAATATCGAGAGACGGCTTCTTGTCGCTTTCACGATTGGAAATCTTTTACAGATAAAATGGCAATAGCAGCGTGTTTGAGAACGTGAGCATAGCCTATAAAGAAACGTACAGAAAATCACTCTATCATTGGTTCAGTATACATTTTGGCGCGTATAGCATATTAGAGGAATAAGTCCTTTTTAATGGTAAAGTACATCATTAATTTCATTTAAATGTTGCCTTTTGATTTTTGGCAACGGCTCCCGCCTGGCAGACCTATTAATCGCCCAAGGCCTAAGCACACATTTTAAAGCCTTTTCAATTTGAGTCTATCGCCGGTAGCCCGGTAATACTACTAGTCGTACACTCGAAAAGGGCTCTCAAATTAAGACCTCCTTCTCGTCCCCCAGATTATCTACCAGCGTATTTAAATGGAGGGAAAATGCATTTGGAATGAGAAGTGAAATAACGCATTCACAAGCCATTGCTTCTTCCTGCAATGCTCGCCGACTTGTAAAATCGTAGCATCATATTTGACTGCGCTCAAGTCATGGTTTTTAACCATTTCAACGGCATCATTCCAGTCTGGTTGTCTCACTTTGGATCATGACGATGATGTCTTCTTTTCATCACAGTTGAAGTAGGGACGACCGGATGGTGGCAGAGGAGGAGAACTTAGCAGCTTCAATCAGGGTTGCCAGATTGTTTGGATACAAAATATTCCGATAGTGTACATCTTAATTTATACATCTATAAGTTTCTACACTTAGTGGTATATTAATTTGGGCCCTGTTTACTAAATAAAAAATATGCCGTGCATATCATTAGACTAAGAATGTGCTAGTTATCCACGTCTTGGCAAGTGTTTGTACCCAAACTGGCAACCCTGTCTCAAATCCCACTCGGATGACCTTCCCCCCACTCCACTCCACTCCCCGTATGCATAGTTGTTATAGGACCGATCACTTTGAGTCACTAAAACCGCAGCTCCCTCAAGGAGACGAGGCAACAGCACCGAGCTCAAATAATAATGGAGATACTAAATGTTTGCTCAGGGCGAAATGGCCTTTTCCATATAATGCCTCCTTAGAGTATGAGCCTAAGAAAACAGCCAGAGGGCCGCTTCCTTCTGGCGTACTCAGATAGGGACACGTAGTACATGCGTTTTTGACCGAGTAATGATGACTTTGGTATCTCCTCTTTTGGGACTCAGTTGCTTTTTATTCCCCGTCATTTCCTTATGCCGAGTAGCAGGTGTTTTTGAATTGATGACTCTTTATGATGATGAATATTTACGTATTCACTGGAGCTGAAAATGGACAACATGTGTGGAAGGTATCGACAGCAGCAGAAGTAGAAGAAGAAGAAGAAGCTATTTATGCATTACCAATGCATTGTGCTCCAAGTCCGGTTTTATCTCTGATATGATTCCCCGTCTGACAGAAGAATGGTGCTCGTAAGCAAGAAGAAGAGCCTTCTTGTGTAGCCAGTATCCGTTGTTCACCTTGCTCGACAAAGAAACGACGAAGACGAGCAAGTCTGTATTGCGATGCCGTCTTCCTCCTCCTCTCCTCTCTCACTCCCTTGAGCTAGCCGAAAGAAGTAGAAGAAGGAGAAGAAGGCCTGCTAGGTGGAAAAATTGGGAGGAAAGAGCTACAAGAGAGAGAGAGAAGCACGAGGCTTCTTTGTGAGTAGGAGGCGAACGGAGGGACGGACGGCGTAGAATACGAAGAAGAATACGAAGAAGAAGAAGAAGGGCCTTCCTTCAGACTTCAGTCCCTGTCCAGCAATCCTCCACCGAGGATGTCATCGTCATCAGCCACCAGCGGACCGTCCACAGGACACCACTCTTCATCCCATCACGGCAGCAGCAGTCGGGACAGCGGAAGGAGCTCCTCCACCAAGCACACCAGCTCATCGCACAGGTCCAGCGGCGGAGGCCGGTCGCCCACGAGGCAGGGCAGTGGCCATGGCTACCACCAGGATGGAAGTCGGGACAGTGTCCGGCATCACCATCAGCAACAGCAGCCGCCAAGGCAGGACCACCACTACCGCCAGTCTCGTCAGCAGCACCAGCCCCAGCAGCAGCAGCAACAACAACAGCAGCAGGCCTACGTCGGCCCCCCGACCACCGGCCAGTTCCGCTCCGGCCACATCGAGGTGGACACCTTGTACGGGTCCGGCGGCGGCGGCCAGCTCACCGTGAACAGCATGAACGCGCCCAACAACAGCACGATGCAGTGCGGCTGCGAGAACATCGACTGCCCGTTCTGCAACCTCATGATGAGTGTGCAGATGAAGGACTCGCAGTATTGAGCAGTAATTTTCGAGACGGGCTTAAAGGATGACAGGACAATATAGGAGGAGTCGCGACAACTACAAAAGACCATGCTGAAGAATTGGAAGTTTTTTTGGTGACCCCATGAGAACTGTGGAGGAAGAAGGAGAAGAGATAAATGGCTGCGGCAGCAACAGTTTGCCCGATGCCATTGCAAGTTTTGGATGCATTATCATCTTGTGGAGAAGAATGAAGAGGAAGAAAGAGAAGCCCTTGATTTTTGGGCAATGGAAAGATGATGCACTTTAGTCTGATGGAGGGAATGATGCACAATTTTGTGCGCAAATCGGCCACTTTTGAAGGTCTGTTTTATAGACCGGAGAAGACTGTAGAACACGGCATTATGAAACAGCAAAATGCCGACGTTATATTTAAAAGCAAAAGGGCCACTGTGTTGTTGTTTTGAGATTATAATGAGTGTTTCTAGTGAATATTCATTGTTTTGTCGAGCAAGAAAACTTTAAGTCTGGCTGCATTTCAATCTGGTTTGGTGTTTAAAAAGAGTATTTTAACTCTTTGCTACCAAACCACACAAATTTAAACATCTTTTAATAATATAAATAACCACTAATTGTTGTCCCTCCCATGTGTACAATTAAACATATAAATTATATCCATAATAAAAATGAAGTTTCCAACACACAAAAATGCCACAATACTATCTATTATCGCGTTTGAAGAAATAACCAAATTTGTATGTCAAAAGTGTATTTCCATATATGCCACAAGAACAACATAATGAATCGAGTACAAGACACACGTAATGTATAACGTATTGATTGCAAAGCATAATAATAATAAACTTTCCCCCTACTTAACGTATTTTCCCTATAGTGAGAATGATGAAGTTGACTGCTTTTACTTTCCAATCCGTTATTATGAGAAGCGAGAAACGATCCCTGCTGGCCAATCCATCACACAAACTTTCACGTGTTCGTGGGAGCTTTTTAAACGTATTGCATTTTATAGAATCCATAACCTGAAATAACTGTACATCGCCTGTTCTTAGCCATGATCCATATGCATATAACATCTGCATTTCCAAAATTAAGACATCTATGTTGTGAACAGGACTTGATAAAATTAACAAAGCAACGCAACATGAACCAGTATTTCAAGCATCAAATGTACAAATTGAAGGTTAAATGGAGGGGAATATGCAAATGCGACGATCAAATGCTCAGTGGACACTTCTTTCTCGCTTTCATTTAGCCGTCATATGACTGTGAATTGAATACTTGTGAAACGTAGAATATCTTGCTGGCTCTTTTCCGTGTTGTACCATACTTCTAAATGTAGAGATAAAAGAGCAATGAATGTTTAAAAACACTGTTTGTTATACCATAAATAAAGTAATATAATATCTGTACCAATCATGACCTCAGCTTACTTCCTGCGCCGCAAATTGTGTGACTTCGGCCACTTTTTCTTTGCGTACCGAATCTGTTCTGAACTTTTCTTTCCCGTCCAGTACTTTTTAACTCTTTTTTCCCGGGAACTTGCCGTTAATGGAATCGTTTGAACCTTTCTTTTTGGGGGGCTGCATGATTGGCCTTTTAAACGGAAAAAGGCTTTTTTGGTCTGTCATGCCATTTTAAAGCCCTTCAGCAACCCGATTGAATCCGTAATTAACCTTTTGTGCTGAGTTTCTTTTTGATGCACTTGTATTTACTCTTGAGGCTTTAAGATCAGGAAGAAGAAGAAAGGCTCTTTTTTCCCTGCATTCCAAGGCTTTCTTTGCAAGCCCTTCGCACGCTATATATCTTGAAAGGGGGAAATGTAAAGGACAAAAAGACAATTATAGCTAAGGGATAGTCGCCGGATCTATTGGCTTCATAAAGTGTATTTCACAGTTGTACTTCTTAACCCTTTTAAAGCCTTCTTCCAGACAGTCTTCAAAAACAATCATGAGGTAAAAGGCGATAAAAAAGCTGACTTCCTTCATCTTTCAATTTAAGCTGTTGCTGCAGTCGACTAAATTTAAACGCTTTATGGCGCTATATTTAGACCCCCATAAACAAGTTCTTTTCCACTGGCAGCCCTGTGCCAGCTGCTCCGAGTCTCCAGTCACTTTCTCCCGTCTCCGGCGGCTATTATTATTATTATTTCTTCCTTCTTCTCGACTGTCTTCTTCTTCTTCTTCAACGTTAAATATAAAAGATTCTGAAGTGTCCCCGACTGTAGTAGAATACAAATTAGTCCCGTTTTTGTGTGTGTTGTGTTGAGCTTCGGCATCAACGGGAGCTGCTCTATAATAAAATCTCTTTGAGAGGGAGGCCGCTGAATTCTTTGAATAGGGAATGCACCATATTAATCATGGCCGAGGGGGGAACCGAGATGTGGGAGTAGGAGGCATATTACTATTTTCTTCATATGTACGTCATGTTTAAAATAATAGTAAATGCTCAATGCCGTCCCTTAAACCGTTGCTGCCTTTCTTCCGATAATATTCCTGGCCAATCAACATTTTTTCTGAACGGTATTTTTGGCAACACGGAATGGGAAATGAGGCGCACAATACGCAAGAATACGTTCAATTAGCTGCAGAGCTCATTGGCATCCCTAGCAGATATCACCATCATATATTATCATCGGCCAGAGTAAAGAATTCCTAGGATGGCATATATCATTTCCCTTTAAAAAGGATGAAATTTCGCGTTTCGATCCTCGTTCCCATAAAAATGGGAAATTGCGAAACCTTCCATTTGCTACTTTGATAAAAAAAATGTACTTTGGCGCCTTCGATTTTTAAATTATATGATCATTTTAACTTGGAATTGAGGCATGTATATTTTTCATAATAGGAAAAGTATTTCCCTAATTCCTTACTATGACATATCCACTGAGATATATATTATAATATATTGTTTATATATTTCTTTGGACATATCTCCCTTTCACGATATGTGTGCGTAGAAATATAATCTGCACTAGATAACGACGTGGCCCTTCTTCTACGTTCGTTTTCGCCATTTTTGCAAATAAAACCGTCCTCATGTTTGTACTCTGGCGTCTCCTCCATTTTTGCAGTTTGGTGTAATGCGATTTCGTCTGTGCTTGGTCTTGTCAAAGCTTGTATTAGATTGCTGTAAGAAAGAGACGAAGACGAAGAAAAGAGAGTTCGAAAGGCTTTTTATGTCTGTTTGACGGCATGTTTCTTACTCTATACATGGGCTTGTTCGAAATTTCTATGCACAGTGAAGATGTTACGATTAAAATGTTCTATTTGAAATATACTAAATGGTTGCGTTAAGCAGTAATTGCCATATACCTTTACAGACCGAACAACACTATTAGCGTATCGGATTTGGTAATGTTAATTGATTTGTTACTATTGTAACTATTCAATTAGTGTCTTGTGACATTTTTAACTTGCATAACTACTGTTGTCTGCATGTTTCTCTCAGCCTTTAAGCGGTACTTTTGTTGGAAGAAGAAATGGTTTCAGAAAGCACCGCCGGATTTAAAATGTCAAGCTTGATAAGGCGAAAAGGGGGTTCTATGGCAAGCAAGGGTACGTTACATAGATGTCATTTATATTCAATTTAG
Source organism: Tisbe holothuriae (assembly GCA_900659605.1). Lineage (NCBI taxonomy): Eukaryota > Metazoa > Arthropoda > Copepoda > Harpacticoida > Tisbidae > Tisbe > Tisbe holothuriae. Next base: position 13,125 of record LR138939.1, on the reverse strand, counting down.
AGTACGCCAAACATTGCCTCAGGAGATGTACTAAGAATGCCGAAACTGTGCATAACATTATTATACGACATTCATTGCTGAATATAATAGTGAGTGTACCCACAAAACACAAAATTATTTATTGCGAATACCTTTGCAAAAAGCAACCAGAAAAAGCATTTCTGTTACAGTTTTCAAACAAACACATAAATAATTGTTTGCTTTCCTCTCAAAGGAGTTTTTACGAAGGCTATAATATGCATCCATTTCTCGTTAGAAATAGACGATATGCAGCAAGCCTTTCGTATAATGCTTTCGCAATAGTAGCAATATTATTATACAGTGTTCTGGAGCTTAAAATCCATCATTTGAAAAATTGACCAAGAGGCGGGAGAATTATTTTTGCAGCAGTTTAAGACGGATGGGGAGAGAAAGGAAGGAAGGAAGTCTTATCAGGGATGCCATTGCATAAAATAGTTACTCAAAGGATTTACCTAATAACTGATTCAGGCTCAAATGTTTAAGTATTTTTTCCGACCTTGTACATAACTGTCATTATTGACTTGTTAAGTTATTTAAAATATAAAATTAGTATTAATGTCTTTCATGGCAACCCTTAATGCACGAGTTTTAGGTAAGTTTCCCGTTCAATTTCTCTTTTGTTGTGTTCTGGCTTGCGGCGATCAGCTTCGGAGAGGAAGACTCTTCTTAGCTCTGCCTTTGCCACACGGCCTCGAGGTTTGATAGACCGGGAACAATTTATCCAAACTGATTGAAAGAAAAGGAGATATGTGTGTGTGTGTATTCTACATTCTCAATGCAGCAACATTTAACATCGTTTACATGGTCAATTCAAAATCGATTCCACCTCCGTTTGCCCATATTTCAGAAGAAAAGGAACCTTTACTATCGATCTGACAATATTGAAATAGAGTCCGAGGCCATTCTTTCCTCACGAAAATAGCGCCGTCCGGTGTGCTTTTGACGGCTCTTTTTAAGGAGGTCAAAGCCGATATCAATGGACCGTGTAAAGGAATTGGATTGTCACTTCTTACTCTCTGGCCCACAGTGGGAGTGGTCCAATGTTGAACCACTGTGGACGGCAAAACGTCACCTTGGATTGGATCAGAATTCGGAGTATAGCAGAATATCAATAAGTGCAGGGATGGAAGAAGGAGGAGAAAGTATAAAGTTTGCTGTATTCTTCACCGCGGGTTGGCCTTACTTTTTTGCAGCGGAGAAGGACGATTGCAACTGTGAATTGAAAACGAGACTTTCGCACGGATCTGATTGGATTCGTAGTTCGTACCGAAGAAGGACAAGTGAGCTTAACGGGATTTCTGCATGAAACTGTTTATTTCAGTTGTAAGCACTTCTTTAACAGTTTCCCGGATGCCTGACCGCCGCTACAACTAAACACAGCAACTCTTAATCCTTTGGATACCCCAGGAGGTTTGGCCTCACTTTTCTTCCTTGGATGAATAGTCAAGACCTTGCTGTTTTTTCCGTGGTCTCGGCAGAACCTTTAAGAAAATATTTTTGCCTTCAAAGTAAACAAGCTGCCTCCTTTCTTTAGTGTGCCTATTCACCCCTAGCGGACAGTGTGACTATAATAGCATTCGGCATATTATATATGGGCCTGCTTAGAACACACATATAAACTTGACTCCTCTAGCTGATGCCGCTATCTCCCCCACACAGAGACTCTTGGTTATTATGTTTATGCACAAATATGCAGGATCCTCAGTTACAAAAACTTGAAATCGCCTCCGCTGCTACTGACGTTAATACCAAATTGTTACACTGCAAACTATTGAGCTTTGAGAACTTTTGTAATACCACCAACTTTGTGTGTTTGTGCATTCAATGAGGGAAAAATAGACTGAGTTTTGCAAACATGCCGAACAAGGCAAAATATGACTGAATATATGACAGAGTTTTATCTGCATTTAGTGATAGGGTTGCCGGTTTATAGGTATAGTTACTACTTACTCTTGATGCATACTTCTCCTCCAAGCAAGTCGCATTCATATTAAATGATGTGGCCCTTTGAAGAGAATGGATTATATGTAAAACGCTTGCAAGGTTCAAGCTGAGGGATGGCCGCAAGAAACGCTCGAGTATGTCAACTTATAACCCGAGCTTTTTAATGCCCTTAGAAACTCCCATGCGACTCGCACATTCTCTGTAGTAACATAGTACATTCAAAGTACAATAACAAAGGAAATTAATAGTGAAAATACCTTATTTAACCTTGCTAATAACGTTCCTATTTGACCGGAAGCTCCTTTTGGCACCCCTTAAACTATCTCAGCAAGTCTTCTCCAAATCTGTCTACCTTGCTCCATTTGCGAAATGAAACCCTTTTTCCAGCTGTGTTTGCATATTTTCAGAGGCAAGAGTAATGATGCTATGATTTAGTCGAGAAAAGGTTTAATTTATATGATGGCCCTTTTTAGAAATCATTATTCAAACATAAATATCGTACTTTGGAAAATGAAGATATCGAGTTTTATCTTGTTTGATGACTCTACAAAATTGAGCTGCCTATGCATAAAATTATCTGAAGCAGGAACTTCATTAGCATACCCAAATATGGTCAGAAACAACAAAACTATCTTTGCAGCACACAACACACAATTGCAACCCAACTTCCAAACTTTTCCCCCTACCATTGATTCCCAAATGCAACAGCTCTTGCAGCAGCTACCTATTGTCGTTGTCGCCGTCCCCGATACATAAACAAACGCCATCGAAAGTTTTCACGCGCATTCACTAACTTTTCTCTATCTCCTTCTTCTAGGTAAGTCCGATACGGAAAGCCCATGGTTGTCAATGTATCCGTCGATATCGTTACAATCTTATCATTATATGCTCATCTAGTGTTCTGTAATTGTAGCACAACACACATGTTTAGCATTGAAACTAAACTAGAGTCGTTTTGAAGATATTGGAGGAGCAGCTTTTCGATTTCGTCTGTCTAGCTTGTTCCCTTTTTAATCTCGATATGCCTGCCAGTCCCTTTTCAAAGATTGTTTCTCTCAGCAGACAAGCCCCTCGTAACTTTTTTCAAGGGGCGTGAGCAGTGGAAGGAGCAGGAGGAGAAAACACACTGCTGTATATACTCCAATCTCCTTCTAATTAGTTCTTGGGAAATGTTGCTGTACTCGGATAAGAAACGTTCAGATTATGGGAAAACTTGGGCAAATATTGTGCAAATGAAGGACGCAAGAGGATGTGTATATTTGCAATGTTTGCCTCTAACAATCCCTTTTATGTCATCATACTGTATATTGTACACCTGGTTTATACATCCGTTTCAATATGCACAAGAGCAAAAGAAACTAACCCATTTTATACCTAAATCTGCCTTAAGGTTGGCCACTCTAAGTACGACATCCTACCATATCCATCACTTTCAAAAGTCCCCCAGGAAGGAGGAGAGGGCTAACTTTTTGTCAAAGCTGTTTCCAACCGTCGTCTCTTTCAAGATTGCAAAGCTCGTTTTTATATAAACTCATAGTCATACCCTGTTGCTCATGTTTAGACTGGCAATTCAGGGATGCCAGAATGTCTTAAACCCTGCTCAAACAGACGAAAACTTTAATGGTTTCTCCGTACTTGGTAGTTAAATGCATCTTGTAAGGAGGTACCAGGAAGGAAATGGCAAGACTGCGTCTCAGCAATTTCGAGAGCGGCTCTTCCTTCCAAGAACATACACATTTAAGGCATCTTGTAACGAAGTTTTAAACGTTCCTTGTTGCCACATATGCTACTGACGGTAACGACAAATATGACAATCAGGTCATTTTTGTTTCCTCTGTAGTTTGTACTTTGATGATTTGTTGAATTCTGCTTTCGCTTCTATCTCTTTCTCTTCCGGGAAGAATGAATAATTAAAACTTTTCGGGATCCTTGTTGGCTATTCCTGGCCTGCAATATATTATTCCTCCTCCTCCTCCTTTTCACCCGTCTTTAACTGAAGAAAAGAAAATCCCAATCTTAGCCGTTCTTTTTTCCTCCGATATCAATATTTCGTTACCACGTCCGGACCAAAATCTTTTCTTTTTCAGCCAAAAAGTTTTGTATCTCTTTTCTTCAGTTCAGGATAAGAAGCAAGCAGGAGGAGAAACAAACTACTTTTGCCTGGTGTATTATAGTCTCGTTTGCCTGCTCTTGTGTCTCCTCCGCTCTGATATTATGGAATATCTTGGTGCTCGGCGGGGGGAATAAATCTCGAAGAGGCTTCCCTAAAATATGGCCTGCTTCTGGCTTTTACAATGAAACGGCCTTGCTGGGAATAGTAGTAGAGACAGTTCATCATAATGAAAACAAAAGTAGGAATTGCACTCTCCGTTTAAGGCGCACAAGAGTACGTTCGGGGTTGCAGAATCGGCAAAAGGCTCAAAATCGATACGGACACCTTTATGAACCTAGTCTTCTCCAAATGCGAAGCCGGGCTCAGATTGAACCGTTTTCCAAAGCATATTATATGATGGGTGCCTCCGTTCCCTCACTCGGCCGGCCAATAGTGGGAATCGACTTTTCTTGGAGCGAGGAGAGACTGCAGTGTGCAACTAATAGCATTATAGAATATCCAAAAATAGCATGAACCACTTCCTCTCTAGGTTGATTTGCATGAAACTCTGTAAGTTTCTGCATTGGCCTTGGGAGGGAGAGACTCAGGACTGTGTATATTCCGGCTCAAATGGACTGTTCGTCATGTCATTTCTCATTTATTCGAGTTGATCTTTTTCTTCCTCTTTCTCCTTCTCTTGCCATCATTTGGATGATCCGAATCAGGGTCGGCTAGAATGGAGAGCTGAGGGCAGCGACCCGGAAGGAGAACTAGAGCAAGCTGAGCGAAAACGATGCGATTGCCAGGCAGGCTAACTGGGATCATCGAACAAGCAGCAAAAAACTAGGGTGATCTCTGACTGAGATATGGAAATGTACACAAAAAAGGATCAAATAGGAGCTTTGATTTATAAACGGAGCAGGCTTTTTTCCGCAACTCTTTTGCTAATAATGGCCAAACAATAATAGCCAAAAATCAACTCATTTGTATTTGACATTTTTAGCTGAAGAACATAAGCATGACATGTGTGATGGGACTTAAACGAACACCCAAGTCAATCCGAAGTTTCCCAAGGGAGCTCTTTAAAAAGCAATGCAGCGGAAGTGAAGATCTCGATACACGAAACCTTTCAAGGCCGACTCTATTTCGGAACGCGGGTAGTAGCTTCACGGAACCTTTATAACTTTATATGCATATTTTGAGGGCGTATGCTCCCATGTAATGGAGATGTCTTGAACAGTTCCTCCTTAGTACAGATCAATAATACATTCATAATACACTGCGCCATTTCAGACCTCCTTTCAAATGGTAATGCAATAGGGTCCAAAGTACCTTTCCAACGTTTTATACTCTACAGGGCAATTCAATATCATCTCAGCGCCCCATATGGCATTGAAAGATCTTTCACGGCATCTAAACGTACTTGTCGTTACAAAGTACATATCTAAAGATTATTGTTGCTCCCCATGTTCCTTGTCAATACAATCTGCCTCCAATTGACTCTCCTATCGATATCCTCATCTACTTTCCAGTTGTCACACGTCCCCGAGTAATTACAACGTTAAACCGTTGCCAAGGAAGTTAATCTCGCTCTATAAACGGCGGAAATTATTTTAATGTCAAGTTCGCAGAGAGAAGAGACGACAATTTGTCAACATGGCTCAGTTGCAAAATTTTCCGGAATGCATGCCTCAAGGGATGAAGAAGACGATGCAGCCGCTTAGGAATCAGGGTTGCCATTTATTTACTTGATTTATGAATAACTTAAGTAGTTACTATAAACAGCTATTGTTACAATCTGGCATCCCTTGGCGTACATTATTTGCAGTTTCCGTGCTCTCTAAAAGTTGTTGCCACACTTCCTTCTTAGCAAGCATTAAAACAAGAGACTGAGCGAGAGAGTTGAGGACCTTGGAGTACCCCCGTTTTACTCGTAAGTCTTTAAGTCTGTAGCAGCTTAGCCCATAATGATGATAAATGATGTCCTTATCCGGACTTTACCTCTCCTACATTGTACTGTAGTTATCTCAAACCAAAGAAGGCCAAAATGTTCTCTAAAATGCATTTGTGATTGCAAAATACTGGCAGTGCAATTCTAAAAAAAAAGCTCTGATGAAGTTAATGAAGAAGTTAAGAAAAGTTTGTGAAAGTGTAAAAACAAGACAGAAATGAATGAAAGTGTTAGGAAATGGGACACAAAAATGTGGCCTATTGCAGTACAATTTAATATTAGTTTGAGTATTTTATAGTCACTTGCACATACGTACATAGTTTTTATTTTAATGAATAACCTTATCCTTGCTTCATGACAAGCTGTCCTTAAAATAGAGTCCTATAAATGCTTGACAACCCTCACATTTAACCCTTTTTCATTCTGACACCACCAGAATTCATTCCCCTGACATTTAAGAAGAAGTCTTCTTCTCCCCTCCATGCGTCTCCATGTCACATTTACCAACTTTTAACGTCTTCAAATCTGTGCAAAAAGTTTAAAAATAATATGAGTGGGTTGTCATAACATTCTCATACACAACATGAAAAGAGCTCGTCTCCGGTCAAGTGGCCATTTTAATGTGTATTTTGTACTCCGGTAATGTAGATTTTTTAGTCTTTTCAGTGGATACATGTCGCAAAAAATGTCCCTTTGAGGATTCCAAATTATGAAAGCCACTTTTTCAGACGAGTTATTTCTCTTTTTTGACCGATGCTTTTAACTTGTTGGAAACCGAATGAAATCTATATTTAGCAAATATCAAGAAGAACCTTTGCAAATATAAAGTTACCAAACATACATTCCATCCCCCTAAAAATGTACGTCCATACTAGTACACGAGTACACTGGTCAAATAGTTCAAGTAGGAAAATTGATCGACATTTAGGGTACTTTATAAAATAATAATGGGACGATCAGAGTGATGTTATACTCCACAGGGTCGCCATTCTGTGTTTATATGCCTTTTATCACGTCATTTATCTTCTCAAAAAGAGCCAAAAAGGTGGCTGCTAATTTATTTTATTTACCTCCAAGCAAACTTTCCCCCCGACCTTTATGAAAGTAAAACAGTCTTGGCTGCATCAAGCACTTAACTCCTCCTTTTCTTCATTTTCTGCACGGAAGAGCTTCTTCTTCTCCTTCTTCTCTTTTTATTAAAGTGCCGCTGCATTCACTGTCTACAGAGCACACACAAAATCCTTCTTTTCACTGGCCCCGCCGTCAATTCTCAACCAAATACTCTGCTTCGTTTACTCAAACTCTTCCAGATTTTCCTGAAACCAAAGACGAAAGGAGGAGGAGGAGAAAGCATTTTTTTCCAAACAGGCCGCTCAGGCCTTTCTTTGTCTGTTTTGTCTGTTGTGCTCTTTCCCAAGATTATCTTCGGACGGTGTGTAGATAATGAAAGTGTGAATGGGGGAAGAAGACTTCAGGGATGCCAGTCTAAAAAGAATTAATGCAATATTTGGTAGCCCTGAATGGCAAAACGAGATATCATACGGGCATAAATTACTTATTAATGGCTCCTTTAATGTTTATATTTGTTTTAGAAACCATACACTTGTGTGTTTGTCTGTTTATGTGTCGAGAGTGTGATATGTTATGTACACTCAGCATCCTTTTATCCCGAGCTCTCGACGATTGCAGTCACTTTCTTCCTCTTGATCATGGAAGAAGCGTCGTCGTCGTCTGACGGCCCCGGAATGAATGAGTTATTTATGGAGAGACGGAAACAGTCTGATGATGTCCCCAAACAGCTCAATGAATAAAAACACTCGTGCGGATCAATTTGTCA
>LR138937.1:31292-66071 GCA_900659605.1 Tisbe holothuriae | reverse complement strand
GCCGTTAGGGCCGATCGGTCAACCGGGCATTGTCCAGGTGAGCGACAATAGGCAGCAAAATGCGTTGCTAACCTAAACATTATCTAATGATTATTTTATGAGAAAAAAGGACGCATTTCTAAATAAGGGCTGTTCAGGTTTGAATTATAATAAAAAAAATAGATGCACCAGAACAGATTCGAACCACTAACCTCCACATCCTTTAGCTGCAACCTTATCCAATGTACCACTGCAGTGACATGATACTAAAGAGTTATGTCATTTTTATAACGAATCAAAGCTAGAGGTATGGCTGTTCCCGAACCGACATTCTATGTCCCCACTTCTAATCATTTTTCCTTTTTTGTTGCAACTTTCTTCCCTTTTTGTCGCGACTTTCTTCCTTTTTTGTCGCGAAAATTTCACTCAGGCAGGCCAATAGGGCATATAATTACTCACCCTGCCTACGTAGGTGAATGTCGCCTCTTTTTATCTAGAGACTCTTTACTGAAAACCATAGACCACTGAAATACCTTCTTTAGTACTCTATGTGAAAACTGAGCTAGCTAGCTGTGTGGCGAGTCTGGAGAAAAGTACATTGTAAAATTTAAGCCGCATAATCAATGAACTTAAACCTTAGTACATCCTACACAGACATATGATTGATATGAATATATAGATTATAATTCTGTAAGTTGGGTCGTATATATTGTTATTATTTAGTGGACAGCTTGTAAGTTTATTATCGAGTACTTGGAGTCAATAAAATCAAGGCACAAATTATTCGTCTTGATTTGTAACCCATATTATAAACGAACATGAAAATCATTATGATTAATACGAGTACATTTCGAATACATGTAAATGACCAGAATAGAGCTTTTGTTTCTGCATCTTGCGCATTAAAATGAATCGAGCATTTTCGTTTCAATCTAAAGTACAGCATTCTACATAAAACTAAATTATTATTGCATTACACTAATACACACTAAGTGCTTAATACACACTCTGTTGCTTGACAAGTCGTCGCTCAACTCTTTCCCTCCTCGCATTGTTCTTCACAGAAGCCGAACTAGGGCGATATAAATTTTGTAGAAATAGTGTCTTATTTACATTAGTTGATGCTAGCAAAAAATACCCGTTCTTCCGGGTGTGATTGTTTCTTCTTCTTCTTCTTCAATGATCGCCCATGTTAAAGTCTCAAGCGAGTGGACACATTCAAGCTTTGGAAAGAGAATTAGGCAAACAGCATGTGCAGACACTGCTACTGGTGATCATGTTCAGCTCCTCAAACTATGACCAGTACTGGCTGTGTCTACTCATCTTGCTGCACATTGGACACGGCCTGCTCTGGTATCAGCACGACAGTGAGCTGCGGTCGCTGAGAGGGACTCTGGGGGACATTTCAGACGGGCATTATGAGGTGGTGCAAAGGTTCAAGCGGTTTACGGAAAAGGCAATGTCGGAGGAGGAAGAGGAGAAGAATGAGAGTAGAGAGAAGAGATCTCCAGATGGTACAGTTGAATATGATATCATATGGCATGGGAGTTAAATGGACTGGTTGCATTCAGGTGGTCAGTCTATCAAGGGTGACGTCGAGTTCATCCACCCGAAGCTGAGGGAAGAGATGGATTTGAAAGATGAGGATCCAAACAATCCTTGGGTCTGGCTCACATCATATTCAAGGATACCAGTACGAAAATGTTATCAACAATTGAGATTGGTTGAAGGTAGTAATATCCTTTTCTAGGTGGAAGCTATTCAAGACTTTTGCGCAGCTACGAAAGAATACTGCCCTCCGGGTAAATCTGGTCCCAAGGGAACTCACGGAGACCCAGGTCTGCCTGGTATCAAAGGTAAAAGAGGTCGTCCAGGACGAATAGGCAGTAAGGGAACTCAGGGTCACCGAGGTCCCATTGGACCACCAGGTCCAAGGGGAGAGAAAGGCGTCAGCGGTCTGCCCGGCATGCAGGGCCTTGACGGCAGAGACGGACTCCCTGGTGAGCCCGGACTTGATGGTGTACCAGGTCGAAATGGTCTTGATGGAGTACCCGGGGTGGATGGAATTCCAGGGTTGCCAGGATCGCCAGGAGTGCCAGGAATCAATGGAAAAGATGGGGTGAAGGGCAAGGGTGGGACTAAAGGTGCCGTTGGGCCTGCTGGTGAGCGGGGGCTTCCAGGTCCGAGAGGTCGACAAGGTTCTCATATTTAGTCGCGAATTTTAGAATACCTTTGACACTATTCTGAATTGTAGGCAAAGAGGGACGAGATGGTCTTGCAGGGGAACCCGGCATCAGTTTATGGAAGGTTGAGGACAAGGAGACGACGCAGCTGTTGATTCCACCAAAGATCTCCGGCGGCAAATTCGACTCCCTGCAGAAGATCATGGTGAGAGAGGGCGACCATCTCAAGCTGACCTGCGCGGCAAGTGGAATCCCAAAGCCAATCGTAACCTGGAGGAAGAAGGATGGAAACGCTTTCCCAGATGGGTCTTGGCGAAGTGAGATTTAATGCATTCACACACTTGTTTCTTACTTATAAGTCCCATTTCAGAGAGCAACACTCTCGGCGCTGTGCTCAATATAACACGAATCAGCCGCAAGCACATGGGCGTCTACCTGTGTGAGGCTAACAATGGAATCCCACCGTCGTCTTCAAAGGACTTTGAAATCGAAGTTCACTGTAAGGAGACCGGATATTAGCAACATAATTATAATTCTATATTATCCCATTGTAGTTGCACCATTGATCCGCATCCACCGCCAAATGGTTGGCGGCTACAACGGCTCCAGCACGGTGATCGAGTGCACGATCGAGGCGTTCCCCAACGCCGTCAACTACTGGGAGCGCCACGATGGCAGGATCATTCAGGAAAGACCAGGGAAGTACGAGGTCAATGTTAAGGTATGATATCTCAACTGATTACAGGAGCATGGCTATACGCTGAGTTTCTCATTAGGAATATGGTGGCTACAAGGCATCGCTCTCCCTCAACATTACATTGACAGAGCCTGCAGACTTTGGAGCTTACTACTGCATCAGCAAAAACGAGAAGGGTTTGACGAAAGGAGGAATCACTCTCTTTGGTACGTCAGTACATTATGAAAGACTATGCTGTTGACAGGAGATCATTCCAGAACGCGACCCCAACTCTGCTCTTCCTCCGCCCATTATTGGCGGTTTCAAGCCTGCTGTGATTGGTGAAGAGCCCCCAGCCTTTGTTGGCCTGGATGACCTGTGCCCTCCGTCTCCAAAGTGTCCAGATTGCGAGGCTGTCAGGTGAGAACAGTGGATAATACCAACGCTCCAATTTCTCTATTAAATATTATTGTAAAGAGGGCCATCTTTCGATTAATTATTACTGGAGCTTCTAGAGTATGACGAAATCGTCCGCCCATTCACGTTCGTAATATAACTTTTATTCGTACAGATGTGAAGGCTCCGCTCGTATGTATGGATTAACTATCCTCCCTTACGAGTCATCTCTTCCTGGATTGCCCAACAGAACCCAAGGTATGCCCAAGAACTAGGGTAGGACCATAGAGCTATTATAAAAAGTTATATAGTAGCTTCATGGGTAGGACTGTCAAAATAAACTGTCAGATTTTCATCAGATTTTTTCTATTAACAAAATCATGTTAAAAATGACACGTTTAAATGGTCAATAAAAAAGAACTTAAGTTGAAAACATTTTGCGTCGGCCGGGAATCGAACCCGGATCAACTGCTTGGAAGGCAGCTATGCTGACCATTATACCACCGACGCTTGCTTGCTTGCTTTGGAGCTTACGACAAGGAGCTTTTTCTTTGTATGGAATACGTACCGATTTAATACTTTTAGATAGTATCACATTTCTTTCTTACTTTTATAACTGAGTCAGGATGGCCGAGTGGTCTAAGGCGCTGCGTTCAGGTCGCAGTCCACTTCGGTGGGCGTGGGTTCGAATCCCACTTCTGACAACTTTTTTTGGTCATGAAGACAGTATTTAACAGTATTAGTATTAGTAGCAATATGTATTTCAATGTGTACAGTATTTTTTTCTTGTACAGAATGCATGGTGGAGACCATCGGCAAACCTGTCTTCCACCGTTACAGCGGCGACCAGTTTGGCTCTTGGATGATGGACGCGTCCCCAGACGCGGCCGAGCAGGAGACGGACCGCAAGATCTGGACGACCGACAGCAAGACCAACCAGACGCTCTATGAGTTCTCAAACAAGACCATGTACAGGGCAGGCCAGCCAACCAGGAATTATACATTGCCTCTGCCAGTCACTGTAGGAACGATATAATTAAGTCATTAAAACGTTTTAACCTCTCTAACATTTCAGGGAAACGACCACGTGATCTACAATGGCAGCTTCTTCTACTTCCACTTGGCCTCCGAGAGCGTCGTCAAGTTCGATTTGTACACAAAGTTCTCAAAGAAGTTGAAGATCCCCAGAAACCGGGTGGTCGTCATGAATGGCGGAGAACTGCTCACAAGGTGAAAAGGCAAAAAAGTTTTGACGCAGTCGGCAGGATTCGAACCTGCGCTCCCAGAGGGAAACTGATTTCGAGTCAGTCGCCTTAACCGCTCGGCCACGACTGCTTAGTTATTTAGGCCCAATTATTTAGGGCTTTTATATTACCAACAAAGTTATAAGCGTACATTCTTCAGAACTCGGAACATGAATCCCATTTCAGGACATGTAAGCGTACATAAAGGGTACTTGAAATGAAGTATTTTTGTGTGCATCTGTATCTGTCAATCTTTCATTTTTGTCAATATTGGTTGTAAACGATTACAACGCTTAAATGTCATGTAGAGGCCAGACTAGCTAGCATTATAAATGAACCAAATTAGTGTCATTCTTTCTCTTGAAATGTTATAGATAAAAATAAAACACCTTCTAAGTTGATGTTATATGAGAAAAATTAGATTAAAGATGGAAAGCAAAAAAAATCGCAGTCGGCAGGATTCGAACCTGCGCTCCCAGAGGGAAACCGATTTCTAGTCGGTCGCCTTAACCGCTCGGCCACGACTGCTCTTCTTATACAGTGGTGAATAATTCGTTATTTAACCCTTTCAGACTCTACAAACCCCAACAGAACGACAACTACTTCGACCTGAACACTGACGAGAACGGCCTCTGGGGCGTGTTCGGCCTCGCCCTCGACAACAACACCGTGGTCATGAAGTTTGACACGGACTCGCTGGAGATTCAGTACATGTGGAACATCAGCATCAACCACCATCAGATCGCGGACTCGTTCATTATATGCGGGGTGTTGTATGCAGTGGATGATGTCGACGAGAGGAATACAAGAATAAGGTGAACAAGCATTATAAAGAGAGAAATGCTTTAAAGGTATTTTTCCTGTTCAATGCAGCTGCAAGAATTGTTCCAAGAAGTGCTTCTTGAGAATTGTCTCTACTTCCAAGAAAATTGTCTTACTATTTCCTCGTTGGAAATCACGTTCTCTTTGCATTCATGCTTCTGTCTTCTATTTTTACAGATTCGCACTTGACTTGTACAAAAACAAACTGTTAGACCTGGAGCTGCCGTTCTCCAATCCCTTCAGCTCAACCACCATGCTTGGGTACAATGCAAGACTACAGGTGAGATGAAGAGGATTTCATCTAATCATACTTTCTACGATATCCTTCCATTTTCAGAGCCTCACGACATGGGACGGTGGCAACCAGCTGACCTACCCGATCAAGTATCACGCCATTGGCTACCGAGAGACGTTCGTAGAGGAAGAAGTCGACTCCACGGGGTACTCGCTCACAAGTCAAGGTGGAGAAGAGGAGGAAAATAGACTTAATAGCAATGTAGACTTATTATAGCGATTATTTAGAAGTAGTTACTTAATAAAAGAGGAAGTGAATAAACATTATGGTGTTGATCTTTCTTATACTTTGGTCAGTTTGTGCTTTCTTTGCTGATTCTGTTGCTCCATTTTACGAAGAAAAAACACTGGCCGGTGTGAAATATCATAAATCGCAAAGTGACCGCCGCCGTTCTCAGATAAATCGCTGACTTCAGCTTTTAGATACTCTCCCAAAGTGGGGCTTCTTCTTCTTCTTCTCCTTCAAAGACGCCGACACCGGCAAATGACTTAAATACACAAGATCCACCCTCCTCTCAGACATACCGGCGACCGGTGTGTGTGTTTTGCACACCTTAATCGTGCATAAGAGATTAAATATGATCCTCAAAGGGATTCTCCAGCAACGCTTGCATGTCGCTCTTCGTCCAGGTGTGCATGCAGCAGAAGCTTTCTTTCGCTCAGTTCTCTGTGAATTTTGTGCGCGACTGTAGCCGCAAAAAGGGTTAGACTTTGTTAAAAAGTGGCCCAGCCAGCTAGTAGTAGTAGCAGCAGCAGAGATTGATCCTCCTTCTTTTCTCGCACCTTTCTTCTTCTTCTTTTCCTTTGAGTTGTTCGTCGTCGACGTCCCGGAGCAATAACCGAAGGACATGAAAGGGTTGACGACAAACTTGTGCGTGAACAGCAATAGTTACACTCATACTTAAAGTTAAAAAGATCCATCCAAGCATGTGGCACACATGTGCTTATGGAGCTACATTCGGTGATTGAAGCATTTCATAAGTTATCTTGAAACAGAGACTGCGACTGTGTCATCTCATGGCCCATCATTGAGCTTGACCACCTTTCCCCGACCCTAAAGTGTTGCAGAAGCAGCACAAACATTGAAGACGCTCCAACCTGCTTGCCCAAAGAGATCCTCCTCCTCCTACTACTTGTCCAACTGCCCGTCGGCCCCATCCGGGTCACAAAAGGAATCAGGGATTGAAGAAGAAGGAGATTCTTTCTTTGGGGACCAAGCGGAGTCTCTTGTCCAGTTTGCGCTGAGCACGAGCAGTGAGCTCGAATCGGCACTCAGCTATAGAGTCATCTCGCCTCAGCCATCCGTCCGTCCGTCCGTCAGTTTGTATTTGTCCGCATAGGTCCAGCGCTGAGGCGACTACAAGTGCAACAAGCGGGCGAGGGTGAGTGAGTGAGTGGGTGAGTGAGTGAGTGAGCTGAGAGCAGCTCTTCCTTCCTCGCTGGGCTGGGCTGCGACTGCTCAAAAGGCGAGAAACGCCGAAGTGAGCAAATACGATCCAGAAGAGCTCAACTTCTCAAGACGCAGCAAGCTGAGAACACAAGTGAAAAAGAGAAATAAATAAATAAAGTGCAAACAAGTATCCCAAAATTCAAAGTGTATCGTCACATTGAGGGGAATGTCCCCGTGGTCCTGGTGCACCACGTGACCTGTGTAGCTGTTCCCAGGTGCCCCCTTGAGGGTCCATTTGTACTGCACTCGATCCAGCTTTCGTGAGTGTTCGTTGTATTTGTTAGTGCGTCTTGGCCTCGCTCCCACTTCAATTCCTTGCTCGAGACTTCGAGCACTCGGCGGCTGCTTTCAGCTTTCAGAGGTCGTCAAACAGTCTAGAGAGAGAGAAGCTGTTCAGGACACAAGAGGGAAAGAAAGAAAGAAGGAACACGAACACTTACACTTCTCCGTCATCAAGGAATCAAGGAGACAGGGCAGAGGAGACAGACACCATGGAAAAATGTATGGGCCAAAAAAAGACCCCAGCAGACTCCACTAGGTCTGCATGACAGGCTCAGGGCGCAAGGGCATGGAGATGCCCATCGCCCTCTTGACCCTCTTGACGCTCTTGATCCTTCCCCTGGTGGGAGCATTGACCTCCTTCTCCCCCTGTGAGGAATCCCTGCAGCTGTGCACCTGCTCGCCGGACTTACTGGTGGCAGACTGCTCCAGGAAGGGACTGGGAGACCCGCCATCAGAGCTGCCCACAGAGTTGCAAGAGCTCAACCTAGCACGGAATGCTCTGGGATCCAATCGGAACGGCTCTCAATCGGTCTCCCTCACAACGCTCCTCTCCCAGCTGCCCAATCTCATCTCTCTGGACCTGTCTGACAATGGGCTCTCCGCCGTGGCCGCCTCCATCCATAAGGAGCTCCGTATCCTCAACCTGGCCGGAAACAACGTTTCCTCGGTGCGTGCACTCAAGCTGGAGGGTCTCGTGGCGTTGGTGGAGCTGGACCTGTCAGGAAACCGCCTGTTGTCACTGCCGCCCAACTCGTTCCCAGCCTCACTGCCACTCCAGAGATTGAACCTGAGGAGTAATCGGATTGTTTCCCTAGAGAAAGGATCGCTGGATTCGCTAACGTCACTCACGGAGCTCATCCTGACCAAGAACCGGTTGTCCAGCTTTCCCAAAGGCATCTTTAAGCAATTGCGAAGCCTCCAGGTGCTGGAAGTCAATCGGAACAAGCTTGTGGAGGTCGGGGGATTGTCCTTTGATGGATTGGTCAAGCTCAGAGTGCTGAAGATGAAGAGAAACAAGGTACGTTCATTATCCGGTCATAAAACTCGTTAAAATATATGCAACTCATTATATTAAAGTTTCCCTAAATAACTGTCAATGCAATGACTTAAGCATGAATTATTTACTCAATAATATCCTTGTCCTAATATGGCAATTAACTGTTTTTTTTCCTTTCAGATTGAATTCTTGAACGATGGCGCCTTCTTCGGCCCTACAACGATCGAGGAGATCCACCTGGACTACAACCACATCCAGGAGGTGAACAAGGGCTGGCTGTACGGCCAAACCGCCCTCAAAGTCCTCTCGCTCAGCCATAATGAAATCGACTACATTACCGACGATGGCTGGGAGTTCTGCAAGGAGCTCACCGACCTCGACCTCAGCTTCAACAGTCTGCAGCTGCTCGACCGGGACTCCCTGCGCGCACTGCCGCAGCTGCGACGCCTCCACCTCCGCGGCAACAGAATCTCGCATGTGCGCGACGATGACACGTTTGCGGAGACGCCTCTGTTGGAAGTGCTCGATTTGGCGTCCAACGAGATCTCGCACTCTGTGGAGGACATGCACGCGCCGTTTGGAGGGCTCAAGTTTTTGCTCAAAATCACGCTGGCGGATAACCAGATCAAGGCTGTGGGGGACCAGGCGTTTCTAGAGTTGGCGAGTCTCCGGGAGATTGACCTACAAGGCAACATTATATCCTCGGTTCAGGAAAACGCATTCGGTCACCTACTCTCGCTCGAGAGGCTGCTTCTAAACACGGGATCGCTACTGTGCGACTGTCACCTCAAATGGCTACCACGATGGCTAAACCAGACTGGCGTGGTGGGCGTTGAAAGCGCCAAGTGTGCCCACCCGGAAGTACTCAAAGGCAAGGCTGTGCTCACGGTCGCCTATGAGGACTTCACATGCGATGACTTCCCCAAACCATTCATTCTAAAGCAGCCGACGACCCAGATTGCGCTCAAGGGTGCCAATCTCACGCTGACGTGTCGCGCTGCGTCCACCTCCCCCGAGGAGATGACCTTCCAGTGGAAACACGACTCCCACGACCTGGGCGATCTCCGCGAGTGCGACGACCGCGACACGACCTCAGCAACGCCGTGTCTGCGGAGTATATCCCACTCGTTTGACGGCAAGGGTCGTGAGGTGACGTCTGAGCTGCAGCTGAGGAAGGCCTCGTATGATGATGACGGCCGTTATCAGTGCGTTGTGGCAAACCGATTCGGAGCGACGTACTCGGACAAGGCCAATGTGACGGTCTACGTGTTCCCCACGTTCCTTGTGACGCCAGAGGATATCACGGTTGAGGGAGGAAAGACTGCCGAGCTGAGGTGCTCTGCCAAGGGAGTTCCAGCACCGAAGGTAAAATGTTAATGGTAACCTCCTAAGAAATGAAAATTAACAACATAATTTTAGGTTGGATGGTCCAAAGATTCTGGTTCCGACTTCCCTGCCGCTTCTGAGCGGCGTATCGCAGTCATGGCCGATGGTGCCTCGTCCAGTGAGGACCCGAGTGCCACTGGAAACTCTTTCTTCATCTACCAAGTCAGTGCCAAGGATATGGGCGTGTATACGTGCACGGCAGAGAACCCTGCGGGGAAGGTGACGTGGAACATCACGCTGTCAGTTCTCGAAGCGCCAAGGTCAGTACGGACATTATTTTGATGAACGAATCATGTGCTCATTATTTTGTTCTCTTCCAGATTTGTCAAACCAATGGAGCGCCGAAAGAGCGCCCCCGCAGGCGAGACTGCCGTTCTGGAATGTCTAGCCTCGGGAAGCCCAAAACCACTTCTCACCTGGACCAAAAACGGCGGCCGTCTCAACACCACCGAGCGCCACTTCTTCACGGCGGACTCCCAGCTGCTGATCATTGTAAAGGCGCGCGAGGAGGACGCGGGCGTGTACGAGTGCGCCATGCACAACCAGCTCGGCGCACAGCGGCAGAGCACTCAGCTTGAGGTGACCACCAACAACCAAGTGGGCGCATTCATGGACAACCAGACTCTCGTTGTCATCATTGTTGCGGCAATTGTTTGCTGCATCATCATCACGTCTTGTGCCTGGGTGACGTACATCTGTCGGTCGAGGCGGAGGCGGCGAAGGGAGGAGAGGCTGCGTCGGGGCTCCTTTGGAACAAATGGTACCCATCCGGCGCGTCTTGCTAACGCCGAATTTCAGAAGAAAAACGGCGCATCAGCGATGCTGCTTGGTGGCTCTGCAGGAGAGGGAGAGTTTGACATCCATGAACACGTGCGCAGAAATCTAGGTCGGTTTGAGCCCGACTCTGTTGACCACAGCGGCACCATGCGGAACCCAGACACTGGCGTGCTCACCACCGACCTCAGCCTAAGCACGTCTAACAACACGAGGGAGGACATTGCCAACTTTGAAGAGCGTGATTCCGGCACGGGCGACTCCAAGAAGAGCAGCGAGGCCCCGCCGGAGGCTGTCGTCATATGCCGGGGTAATGTTGACACAGACGAAGAAGACGATGAAGAGGACGTGCTCTTGGTTGAAGGAGGCGGCGAGGGAGCAATGAGTCTATCAGAGTTCGAGTTGGCGTCACAACGTGGCGGCGGAGAGGGGATCATCCCCTATGCTGATGACGACGAGGATTACGCGACCCGAAGTATTGGCAGCAGTGACTCATCATCTGGAGGTCAGGGTGGCGGGGAAGGCCAGTGGGGAAGCGTGGAGCTCAGTGAGAGCACCGCTTCCTCTTCAATGCAGCCGGCGAGAGTCAGCACATCAGAGGACCTGAATAGATCCAATCCGGAGCGGAGAAAACAGAGCTGTGAAGATCCAACAACCTTCAGGACGTTTCACCCCAAGGGCCGTCGGCAGCGGCAGATCTCTGAGATGGTCGAGCAGCACAGCCCTGGAATACGACCGTCCGCGTCATCGTTTGCAGTGTTTGGCAGCGGCGGTGGTGGCAAGCAGAGCAAGAAGCGAGCCTCAGCTGTGGAGCTGAACGGCAAGTGCTACATGCAAATCGAGTCTCCGCTTGCAGCGCCTGCTCCCATGGGGACGTTGGAGGAGAGCGTGTTCCGCGGCGGCGTGGGGTCGTTACCCAGACACGGACTGGACGTGCAGCTGGAGATGATTGAGGCGTCTTTGAACTCGACGGCGGAGGAGCGGCAGGAGGAGCGGAGAGTGGCCCAGTTGGGCGCTCGGAAGAGTGCGAGTAGGTCGTCCTTGTTTGGAGGAGGCTCTCGGAGGAAGGGTAAAAGAAAAGAGCACGGTAGTGTTGGGAATGGTCTGCCTGGGGTCCGGGTACGAGATCCGAACCAGGCTCGTATTGATTCATATGCCCAAAAAGGAAGAGAAATGTTTACGTAAAGAGAGATTCCGAATCAAATGCTTCAACTAAGTACCAAGTACCTGTGTCAGATTAGAATTAATGCAGGAGTTGCAAGAAGGAAATTGGAATTCCTTCACTCCATTATTATGATTTATATTAGAAGAACGTTACCACCCTATAATTAACGTATTTTGTCGTAGCTAATAATTACAGCCATATGCAAGCAACCATGTCTCAGATGATATATACAGCTCAAACTGTGATAAAGTTCCTATAAAATTGAAATGCCTCTGGAATTGATTTACCGATGCAGCTTCAAACAGAAATATGATCCTCAGCAAGAAATTATGGAATGCAAAACATTGTTCATTATATTGCTAATAATAATATAGAGAGTTCTTATGCCGATGAATGTGTACCTGCATCAATACCTCCCTCTTATTCACCCTCCTCCACCCTGACTAGGCAGAGCGCGCGAAGCACATACCATGTCAGATTATATCGATCACACCGTGAGAGCTTTCTAAAGGTTAATACGCCGGGGAATAATAGCAAATAGACATTATTTTTGGCGGGTGATTGTGATATAACAAAGAATATTAAAAATGTATATGCCTATTGAAGTTGTGCAGATCCAGCAGTTGCCCAACCCACCTTGGGTGAACCTGCATCCCATCAGTGCCAACAAGATTCTCCTTGACGATCGTAAAAACATTGCCACCCTTGACGTCCTCAAGTGCAAGCTGAGCAACACCTCTCGCGGCATCAGCCTGCTCAAGGATGACATCACCTTCATATCGCCGACGTTGAGCGAGGGCAATTTGCTCGTTGGCACCATTAAAACAGGGCATGTCTTTGCGTGGAATGTTCACAGCGAGCATCTTCTACTTGTCGACGGACTGCCTGCGTTTGCAATATCTTCCGAGGACAATGAGCAGCAGCCGCCGCTGGTGGCAAGAAGGGGTCTCCTGGAGCGCCTTTGTCCGAAAGTTAGCCACGTCCTCCAACCTGGCTGTCAGTTGCCTGTGGAGGCCATTTATTTCTCGGAGGCGGCCAGGCGTCTGCTGCTGATGCTCGGGGGAGTTCTATTCTCCTGGAGTTATTCTTACACTCGGAAATTGGATGAGAAAGGCAGCGATCGAGCGTGGTGAGGAAAATAAAACTTTCCTCCGAATCTAAAATATGTAAATGACCTGCCAGACCCATGACAAAAATCCCCTTATTTTACAGGTTTGGAAAGTGGACTCAAATCCCGATTTTCGAGCCGTCTGAATCGCTCCTCTTGCTCTCGTGCCAAATCACCTTTTGTCAGAAGCAGAGCAAAAACAACAGCGGCATTTGGCAAGTGGCCGCCGCGATGCAAGACGAGGACCTCACCTACCTCACCATGGTCAGACTGAGCGCCCCAGCGGACACGGCCCTGGACGAGCTCGTGCTCAAAGGAAACGACAAATTCCCTCTCCTCCGTCACCCAGAAAGAGCTGCAAACGTGCTATTAACGCATAATCTGGATCGTAATTGCATCGCGGTGGCCGTCAACTGTGATGATAACACGACGACGACTCGAGTGTTCATCCTGCTCGCTTCATTGCGCGTCATGATGAGCGTGCGGACCATTAGCGGATGCGCCGCCTCAGCCGTGACCTTCGCGCAGAGGGGAAATCTAATTCTACTCCTCTCCTCCGATGAGAGAATCCGCATCATGAGCGTGTCAGGGGCGCCATTGGGAATTGTCGTATCAGAGGCTCAGTTGACGAGTCCCTTGGAGAGTCTCAGTCTGAGGGGGATGTATGATGTGTCCAAATTCGAGGTTCCGCTGCGGCAGAGCTTCCTCCGACTGGAGTGCTTCGGCTCCGAGGTGCTTTGTAGCAATGGTGGCGTGCTCTGTAGACTCAATCTATTGCCTGCTGTAGCCAGTAATTTGAGCGAATTTGATCTGGCAGAGTTAATCTTGATGAAGGCGAAATTAATCTTGGCTTCGATGCTATCACTAAAAGGAGAAGAGGATGCAATTTTCAGAGGGAATGAAATCGCCACAAACCTTGTGGCATCATCTATGAAGGAGGTTTTACATGACGGTTCAGCACTTTCTAGAAAAATGAGGCTGTTACTGCCATCCAAATTATTGCAAGGAGTGAGATCAAGAGGAGAGGATGCGAAAAAGGAAGAGAATAAGCTGTTTCCCTCCATGGGAGATTGGAAGGCCAAAAGTGCGGCAACTGCAGCAGCAGAGGCGAAGAAGACCGTCACCGAAGTGTTGGAATGTCTAAGACATGTCACATGCCTATGGATGATGCGTCAGCCACCTCATGGAGATGTGCGTCATCGACGCATACAGAGACGTCGCTGGCACCACACGGTGAAGAATGTGAACTGCATGTTTGGTTCCGCTCTAGCTCTTGAATTGACGCAAATCTCTGAGATGAAGGAGCCGCCTTGTGAATTAATGTCCATGTCTTGTATGCATTGGTTGCAAAGTCTGCTGGAGAAAGAGTCGAGACTCGAAATGCAGCGGCAGTCTGGGAGTGCATTCATCGCCAGCTTGGTGAACACGGCCGTCCGACGGCTACTCGAGTACCCAGCGTACTCCGCTCAAGACGTGGCCGCCGCATTCTCTAATTTCTGCATCTCATTTACAAGGCATTCCTATCCCTCGCTGTCTGCTCGGGCCTTGATGCAATCCACGCTTTTAGGCTCGTTTAGAGCTCTGCAGCAAAATGCGGATTCAAACAAAGCTCTCTCAGTCCTAGAGGACAAGCTGCGTCTCGTCAAAAATCACGAGGGAAATGTGAGGAAATCAAGAAAACAAAAGCGGACAGCTGAGGATTACTATTATTCAGGAAAGATTGAGGCTGCAATTGCGCTGTGGGCGAAGCGAGTGGTGCGGCGTCAATGTCCAAGGGCAGCCCTGGCAATATTCTACACGCTGCTGCAGTCGCTTCAACTGCGCGAGCTGTGCGTCTTTCTGAACTGGGCGCACGCCGTGATGAATGAAGTCCGGGGTCTAATCGAGGCCTTCATCGGGGTGTTTAGCTCGCTGATAGATTATCCCGGGATTGAGGACAGCATTCAAATGGAGATTCCCGGGCTTAGCAGCGTCCGAATCTCAACGCATTCACTGATGGCCGAAATTAATGAGTGTGGATTGAATCGAGCAATGTCGATCGGGGCGATGAGCAGAATGATTCTCACCCACCTCGATGACCTCCCGAGACTGAGAGCATTCTACTCAAAGATCGGTCTCTGGAGGCATTTCATCTACGCAGAGTTTATGCAGCAGCAGCTAAGTGGACAAAATAATCAAGAGCTGAGCTTTCCCCTGCATTGGGCCGAGCCGAGTTCTGCTTCAGGTGTCGAAGCGGATTTATCGGTGCTCTTAGACGTGTTCGGTCAGACTGCGGTGGAGGACGCGCTTTGCAGGCATGCCAAATTCCTCATGACAGTCACGAGGACGGATCTGATGGCCGGCAAGGAGGAGGAGCGGATACGGACAAGGCTGCTCTGGCACGAGACATTCTTCGCCGCTGTCAAGAGCGATTGGGGAGATCAGATGTCGTCTCTGTTTGACCAGCACGTGTGCATTGTCATGGCCTTGAATCTCAGGGGGAAATATAGGGCGGCCTTGGATGTCGTCAAAGGATGCGATGACCATGTTAAAGTGGTCAATGCCAGAATGGAAGCGTTGCATATCGGAGCCGTATTTGTCGAGTATCTTCCAGACTTGCTCCCATGGGCAGCCTTCGACGAAGAGCTTTCTTGGCTCCTGCTAGAACTAAGTGCTTTGGATGCCCCGTCTGCCGCTGAGTTATTCCTCCGCCTGTTCCCACCTGAGAGACAGAGTCATTCCAATTACATTGTCAAAGAGCGTCTGTCGCTTCTGCTTGATCGCCTCAGGCATTGCACAGTGGCTGCTGCTTCTGCTTCTTCCAAGGCCACCAAGACTACAACTACTGTGTCTCTGGCTGAGTACGTGCGTCAGAAGTCGTGTGAACGGAGCATGCAGCGAGTGTCAACATCTTCTCAACAGAAGCAACGCCAGCTGAGCCGATTAATGACTCTGCGAGAATTTCAGGATCAGTGGCAGAAGTGTCGAGCACGAATGTTTTTCTCAGCCCAGCTGGAGGCTTCTCCGCTTCCCAATACTCTCGGGGGACATGAAACAGGAGCGAGAAGAGATAGCAATGAGCGAGATATGTTTGGAAACATTGCTTCTTCTTTCTCCTCTCTTTCTACATTGCATACACATGAAAAGCCATTCATTCCGTCTAAGAAGGGCCTGTTTAGATCGAAAGCATTCAAGGCGGCGCAAGACGAGCTCTTTAATGCCGACAAGAAGAAGAGAAAAGGCATGGAGGAGGAGAAGAAAAATGAAGAAGAGATTCTCTCGTTACCATTTTGGAGAGCGCTGGTCCCAAGGGACGACCTGTCAAACGGCGATTATCGCCATCACTCAGAGGGGCCACCCGCTCTGCAGACGCGTACCAAAGAAAAGTTGTTTGTCCTCCACGAATGGGCGTTTGGCAGATATGAAGATAAATGCGACGGCATCACTTACGACGAGATATTGCATTGGCTGTCTAGAAAAACTTCAGCCTCTCCCTCTTCTCCTCCCCTTTCTGTCCAGGATAATGTTAGCGTTTCAAATGACAACAAGCCGACAAACAGTGATCAAAAGGAGGGGATTACATGCTGTAGAGAGAGTGAAAGCAGCACTGACCGACCCGTGCCCAAGCCGAGAAGAAGACAGAAGGAGGAAATTTACGAGCAGGAGGAAGAAGAATTAGAAGAAACTGACATGGCTGTCAAAATATTATCCACCATAGCAGAGGAAGGTGAGGATGATCAACGAGGGCTCGTCCAGGCCTCGTCCAACTCAGGGACGACAGGCAGTCTAAACTCCTCATCACTGCTGCCTCTGGACCCGATCCCGCCGCCCAGGCAGCTACTCAGGGTCACCAGTCACAGCCCTGAACTGGCTACAGCTGAGAGGGTGGAAGTAAATGAATCCTCCAATTCGGTCTCTCTTGTGGCTGCTGAGACCTTCTCCGTCTCTTCTCCCCTTTACTTCGGTGATGAGGCTTATTCGAGATCTGCAGTGAACGGTTCATGCCCTTCCACTGAAGAAGAAGAAGAATCTTATTCGAACGAGGTCAGTGAATATCAAGAAACAATTTCCTCTTCCTCTTTATTCCCTTCTAAACATTGCTCAGTGAAGAGTGAAGGAAACGAGCTTCGGGATAGAGCCGCACTTCGAATGCTGCAAAGAAGCAACGGAGACTCTCATGAAAGTCGTTTTGATACGGCGGAGAAGAATTTCCATTTGAAAACAAGCAGTGAGAACGGCGGCGATAAGAATCATCATTTGCAACGAGGCTGTAATCGATGTTGCTGCTGCTACAGTAAACGAAGCCCCGCCACGCCTGAGGCAAGGCCGAGGCTTTTAGCAGTCGAGATTAAGTCTGAACAGCAGGAGATGATGAAGAAGAAGAAGAAAAGCGTCATAATACAAAACACAAAGAATGGGTTTTCATTGCCGCCGCTGCTCAAGCTTGACCTGCCTGTGGTGGCGACAGGGACAAATGGCGCGAATTACTCTCAAAGTGTGCGCTATTTCCCCACATCTGACAGAAGAGTTGACAACAACAGCAGAGACGAGGAAGAAGCCACGGTGATAAATAAAGGCGTCGTCGCCGAGGCGAAAAATGAAAACAACATCGCGTCAGGGAGAGATCGAGGTGTCATCAATAACTACGAGCCGGGAAAATACCGACATTTGTTAGAGGGGGAGCAGGGAGATGTTTTGATCCCACAGTATGCGGATATTCAGTACGCAATTCGCAGGGCTTTAGACTGCGGTTTGACCCCTCCGCGGGCTGAGAAGCAAACGCAGGTCGGGTTACACAGTGATTTAGAGAGTCAGCATTCTCCTCCTCCTCCTCAAGCGGCCATGGGCTCAAAATTCCCGTCTAAGAAATCGGAGAGTGAATTTGTTTTAGAGGTAAAATCAGATGAGAGTGGACAGCAAATGATGCATGGCCGCGATGTCTCGGTGCAGACTGAGGAGCTGAGGGGGAAAGAAGAAGAACACGGAGGAGAAGAAGGGAAAGAGTTGTTTGGCCAAGAAGAGAAATCTCAGCGCAAAATTTTTAAGGGAAGTGCATCAAGAGAAGAAGAGCAAGAAGAAGAAAAGAAAAATGTGAAAATTGTTGAAACTTTCGCGGTCGAAGAAGAAGAAGAAAAAGGAAGAGAAGAAGAAGAGCAAAAAAGCAAAGTGGGAGGAAATGAAAGCAAAGAAGAATCTTCTGCTTGCTGCTATCAGACTGCGCCAGACTTCATTGAAACCTCTAAGATGGGAATCATGGCAAGCTTCAAAGAGCTTCTTCCTCCAGAGAAAACCATAGAAGAGAAGTCCGCTTCGGAGGAGAAGAAGAAGGAAAGAGAAGTTGATGGTGCGAGAAGGAGATCCGGACCAATGCCAGGGGAAGAAGAAATAGAAGAAGAGCAGGCAATTGCAGTAGAACTGATTAGGGCCCAAGCGGAGAACGAGAAGAAGAAGAAGAAAGAGGAGGAAGAAAGCTGCAAATTGATACGTGGCCTTAATGACTCAGCAGCAGAGGAGGAAGAAGGGATGAAAACGGCTGTGATCGACACTCAACCAGAATTAGGAGGAGAGGAGGATGAAATGCCAACATCCCCGTCCTATGAAAGCAGTGAGGAAATTGCAAACGAGATTTTAAAGCCTATTATTCCACTAGACTCATCAGAGGAAATTGCCTGTGAACTGCTCAAACCCGTTGAGGAAGACGAAGAAGACGTCTCATCCTCATTATCGTCAACCGAGCCTCCGAAAACAGCCATTAGCCTCTCCACTGATCACGACGAGTCACTCTCATCGGCCGACACATTCAAGGTGACTCTGGAGTGCCTCGTAGACCAGGAAGAGAGCTTCCCAAGGGCGCTCGGAGTGGTGGAGAAGCTGGAGAAGCGGCTGAGTGGCGAGCTCGTCCGGACGGAGAGGCTCATGAGAGAGGTGGAGATGGTTACAGAGGTCAACTTTAAGCAGGATAAGAAGGTTACAGAGGTGATGGATCTCGACAATAGTTTGCATCAATCTGTGCTGGCAAAAATTCTCAAGGATAATTCTTCTTCGCAAAAACGTCGTCTTGAAATCGATCCCGGCTGTCATCGAAACGAACAATTTGAGACTTCAAGGAAGAATGGAGAAGAAGAGGAAAAGCAAGAGAGGAAATCGGATTGTAGTAGTAGTAGTAGTGCTGGCTTTAATAAAAGGGTTGATGCTCAGAGCGAGTACGTGTCCCAGTTACTGCACGAACTCCGAGAGGAATCTCTCGCTTCTCTCGATCTACCCTTCACTGGCAAGTATGCATTATCGAATCGAAGGCCGAATAGGAGGAAAAAAGGAGAACAAGTCAAGAAGCAGAGAATGAGCAGCAGAGAAAATGAACGAAATAACGAAATTGAAGCTATGGGAAAGTGGAGAAGAGCGGAAAATGAGAGGAATTTAAATTTCCAAGGCCCAAGTGAGCAGCTCGAAGACCATTTGCGAGACACTTTGACGAGTGAAGTTTCACTCTACAATTATTATCCCGACGAGGAAACTGTTCTAGAGTGCATGAGCAGGAGACCGAGGAGACTGGTCTCCGAAATGCCTCCGAGCAGCCGGATCCTAGAGGACATCCAGGAGATTCTGAGTCAAGAGAACTCTGTTCAGTCTTCGGGGCAGCATTGCTGAGAAGAGGGATTTCAAAGTTGTATATTCCCAAGTTGCTTCCGTTTCGTAAACTTTTCTTCTGTATTTTTCATTCTTCCCCAACTGGAGATATAATAATAACAAAAGGAGAGAAAGTTAATGTAGCGTGCAAAAGAATGTCTTGCATGTTTGTGAAATATAAATATCATTTCGCCTCTTTTCTTCTTTTCTCATTTTCCGCCAGATTCTCTTCAGTGGTAAAAATGAGCCTTCTACTCTTGAAAGAAACCACCACGATTTAGCCACAATGCACACTTTTGGGCCCTTTATTGCTCTTGCAGCGGTGATATCCTTAGCTTTTTAAAAGAGCTCTCTTATAGTAAGAAGTCGTTAGATACTTTTCTGTGTACTTTATCGCGAGATTTTTCTTCTTCCTTTCCTCAGGGAACTATTTCGCATTTAATGCAACACTTCTAAACAGAGGGCTTTTATATCCTCAAAGGGGGTCTTTTATGGTCCAAACTAAAACGGTGAACACAGAAAGACCCGAACTCTCGCTTAAGGCGCCTATAGTAGAATATAAACTGTCGTCACTAATATACACGGATTTGTTGCTCCCTCCGTCACTGTGAAAAATAATTTCTTCTTTCTTTTACTTCTTCATCTAAAATATCACTTGTGGTTTTCATCATCATCATCAAGGCTGCTGCCAGTTCCAACTCCAGTTTCAACACATAATGCTGCTTATATGATCAGTTCTTGTACCGCTTGAACGTGCCCACGAGAGCCGCAGGATCTTCCACGTCGTCCACAGGTTTGCCAAACTGCTTCTGGTACGATGCCACTACATTGTTCCAGAACTTCTCCGTGTACACCATGAGGAGGAAGATGCCCGCGACCATGAATGCCACGCCCACCACCACGCCCAGCTCCTGCAGCGCCAGCAGCGTCTGCACCTTGAGACTGGCGAGGGAGGCCTGGCCGTTCTGACCGAAGCCGTGCACGCCGAACTGCCCCATGGACCCGCCGTCGCCCATCCCCATGAGGGTGGGGTCCATGACGTCGGACATGTCATCGTTGTTGTTGCTGCCGTCATCGCCGCCCATGTCATCCATGGTGAGGCTGGGGGATGGACAACGGACTAAACCACGATGACTATTTTCAAATTGATGCCTTCATGACTGCTTTGTCTTCTCCAGTTAATCAGCCTCTGCTGGTCTATTTCCGTCTGGTTGTCTTCTTCTTCTTCTCCTTCTTTGTTCTGCTTCATCTGCTACCGAAAGAGCGGCATCCTCCTACATTGACAGCAAAGAGGCGTGGGTTTGGGATGCACGGTTTCTGCTGGAGATGGTATTCTAGGACATTAGCATTGGAATAGCTGCTGCCAATATATACTGAAGTAGGCGGCAGTCACTGCTGCTGCCCTCCTCCGCCTCGAACGAGTTGCATGCGACGACATGAGATGGGCGTCCGATGCACTCGGTCTTGGAGGGGCCACTTTTTACTCGGCGTTGGCAACGCTTTGTTGAGCACAGAAAACACACACGCAGACACAACGATGCCTCTGTTCTCTCTTTAAGGATCGCAGTAGCATGAGCGGCTTTGAGTTCTCGGACAAGACTGAGCTCAAAACCCGTGGCTGGGTGAGTCGAGCTTCTTTTTTCCTCTCTTGGGACGGCCACGGCGACAAGGACGGCTGCTAGGAAGAAGCAGGAGCAGCGCAGAAAAAGTTTACACAAAGTTGTGATCTTCTGTATACACGAAGTAAAGAGGTCCGGCCAAAAGGAATTGTACTACTTTTAATAAGATTGTTGGAAAGGAACTCACTTATTCAGTGCATGCAAAAAAGCTCTCTGAAAAGCTCTCAATTTGAGGAAAAGTTTGCTCGTTTTCTTACATACACTCTTTTCTTTAGATCTCCCGAGTGAGATTGGCTTCTTTTCTTTCTGCCCCGATTCTCAACGGAGTTTCAACGTCCGTTCGCGAAGAGGCCGAAAAATAAAGGCCAGAAAAAGGGGGAAACGCGCCGCCGAGCAACGAGACACGTTATAAAGTAAGTAGCTGAGAAGAAAGAAGAAAGAAGGAGGCCGTATGGAGTAAGTAAGAAGTAATTTCGGCTATACGATCTCTCTTTTTTGTTGTATCCTGGCCTCTTTTTTGTAGTCGGAATACCGAAACAAGCCTTCTAACCGGCCACACACACAAAGACAGAAAATGTATTATATTGCGTGCGCCGTGCTTTACAGCTAACAAAAAAGGGGCTGCGCCGCCACCACCACTCTCCAAATGGCCTTTATTTCCTTGGCACAACAAAAAGATAGACAAGGATCGACGTCGCCTTATTGGTCGCAGTCATGAGAAAAAAGATCACAGATCTGATAAATCCTCATTTCTCTTCCAGCGCTGTCAACACGAAGCTGGCTCTAAACTGCGCCACCAAATGGAAGATGAAAAGTCCAAAATGTCAAACGATCTCGCTGCTACTACTATAGTTGGGGGTCTAGGAGTGTAAGTACGTACGCAAGGCCAGCAAGCACTTTGTTGTATTGTTGTGATTGTGATTTTTCCAAGTTGTGACCTTACCTGGGCTTGCGTGTTTTACTTCTTCTGGTAATAATCAAGGCCTCTCTTTCTCTCTCTCTCTCTCTCTCTCTCTCCTTCTCTCTCTTGTTAACGCGACATAGTTGTAAAGTTGTTACCGGCAGTAAAATAACTTTTCGGTTTTCCGAGAAGTAGAATAACAATAATCATGCTATTTATTGGTCTTTTATGGGAGGGTTTCAAAATAAACTTTTGGAAATGGACTTAATGGTGCAAGTTGGAACGGTGTTGAGAAACTTTTGAGACACAAATATTCTCGGAACAGGCATTAAATGGAGCTAAATTTCCGTGTCCCAGCAACCAAATTATATAACTGACTGAGTAATTATAGCAGGTCCCATGACGGTAGCACACAAAAGCGGCTTAAATATGAGTGACAACTTGGCAGCTTTCGTCTGGATATTTATGAGTTAGCTGCCGTAGAGAAATGAAAGACCACCGTTTAATGGTTCCGTGTTCTCCACATTCACAAAAACACTCCTGGCCGACGATATGGTGCGTTAGACCTCAATTGTGGAATAATAAAAAAAGTACTTGAAGGTTCTTGTAGACTTGTACGCACGATAATTTCCTATATTTTGAAATAGCCGAGAAGAAGGTATGACATTGTTTGCTTAGTTTGAAGCTTAGATAAAACAAAAGTTTGAAGTCTATGCTTGTATATTTAATAGAAATTTAATTCTTTGTACGCTGTATGCACCGTTGGTAACTATAAGACGACAAAATTATCCTCATGGAAAAGTGTACGATTACAAACTGCAAACTCTTTTTTTGGGCTTCCGCTGTTGGGCAGATTGTATTCCGTCTGTTGCAATCTTTTTATTGCATAGAACAAAAAGGGCGGTAAAATGCATTTTGGTTCCGCAACATAAAATAGGATTTCCTAACTGGCCCAAAGAGGAAGAGCGAAAGTACTATTTATTTGCTATGAAATTGCAGTTTGTGCATTTGGCTTTTTTAGTGCAATACCAACAATTTTACAGTATTTCCTGACTAAATATGGTATTAACTATAATACTTTAAGTCTAAACTTTATAGAATAAGTTCTATTAAAACAAAGTAGACAAGGTCAGCTAGTGCAAGAATGTGCATGCCACCGGAACTGAGACATGCAATGGGCTTGTTAGGCGGACATGAAATGTGGTGGTGCGACTTTCTCTCTTCACTCGGCAGTCATGCTATGAGATAGAGTGTGACATGATCAAACATTCATTTCTTTAGATTATATCAGACTTAATTAGGAAAATGAGTTAAATATTGTACTTGCCTGATACTTAGAACCCCAAGTGCCAATCACGTACTCATGTCAATCACATCGCATCTATAATCAGTCTCTCCCACATAAGAATATCAGCACAGTCATTCTTCTTCCATTTCTACAGTAGGAAGAGCTTTTTTACCTCCCATTTGACGTAATTAGAACACCCCCATGCACTTCCTCCTAAAGAGTACTTATAGGTGCAGTCACCATGCGGGCCTTCACATAAAACGATTAAAACGGTTCTCCGCCAGTCTTATATACGAGTAGTATCATCATTTAGACTCAAGTCAGTCTTGGATTACTCGTCTGAAGACACAGATATGAGGCCTCTTCTCGCGTCTTCCCTGCTGCTCCTCAGTGGGCTGAGTCTGACCTCTGGTAGCGGTAGCGCCCAGCAGCATGAGTTGAAGAAGCGGACCCTGCACCATGCCATGACTGAGGGGGAGCTGCTGCATCATTTTGAGACGGATCAGCGGGCTGAGGTATGAACGGTTGAAGTCATTCCAAGCAGTGCAGTATGTTTAGGTCTCTTGTCATAGATTGATCCCGACGCATATGAAGTGGTCATGATCAAGCGCCATGAGGTGGTCAACAAGCGCGGCGGCGGGGCGCTTAACCACGACGCGGCAATATCCATGCTTGCATTTGGGAAGAACTATCAGATGAGGCTTAAGAGGAATACAATGCTAGTCTCAGATTATATTGAGTCATTCAGGTACTCAAAACAATCTGCACATAAGATGACACATAAACGCTTAAACTTTTTAGTGTTGCACACGATGGCACCCACCACAAGAACTACTTCAACGACACCAAGCGCCACTGCCACTACAAGCTCCTGGACGCCAACTTGGTCGGAGGGATCTCTGACTGCTCTTCCCGGTACCGAGGCTTCGTCCTGGATGACGATCAAGTGTTGGAGCTGTCCCCGCTTGGAGATCGTCTCCACAAAGATCACTTTGAAATGGAGCCAACAGACGACTTTAGATATCATCTTGTTAGGAAGTCCCACTACATTGCTATGGTGAACTCCTCAATGGTTCAAAGACTTATATGTTCAATAGGGTAATAATGTTTCAGGATGGCGGTGATGATGAGGATGATGATGTCATGATTGACCGGGAAATGCTGATCCCAGAGGAGGATCGCGCCTCAGCCATGCCCTCGTTCCAGAAGAGGAGTTTCAACAGCGCCAAGATGAACGCCGTCAACAAGCAGTTGATGCAGCAGAAGATCAAGAGAGGCTCGGGTCAGAGGGAGCTCAAGATGGAGATTGCGCTCTTCATTGATAAGTCGGCATGTGACGCTCTGGACTACGTTCTCAAGGAGAACAAGTCAATGAGAGAGGTATAAGCAAAGTAGATTACTGTTGTTCCGCAGTAAACACTATAAGATGACATTGTTCAGGACATCATTCTGGCTCTGGTGAACAGTATCCAAGCCCTGTACCACCACTCGACCCTGCAAACTGTCATCAGCTTCACCATTGTCCGCCTGGAATACCACGACGGCAACACTCCGTTCGAAACCCACGGCGGACTCAGGGAGCAGCTTCTGTCCTCATTCTGCAAGTATCAGCAATCGCAGGACAAGTGGGATGATTCTCAACCGCAGCACTGGGATCTGGCTCTCTTCCTATCTGGAATCGACTTTTACGCTCAAAAGAAGTCAGGTAGGAGGACTTTTTGAGTATTTCAATACCTATGGCAATATTTGTTTCACTCCCAGGTGACAAGACCTACTCCACAATGGGCCTTTCCACCGTCACTGGCACCTGCACCGAGAAGTACAACTGCGTCATCGGCGAGGTTGCCGTCCGCAGCAAGGAGAACAAGACGTACCCCTCCACCGGCTTCACAGTGGTCTACATCATGACCCATGAGATCGGCCACAACCTGGGCATGTTCCACGACCACTCGGACCTTAGTGAAGACTTCTACCCGTGCGACCGCAACGGCTACATCATGTCGTATTCTCGTGGACGTGTCGGGGAGGTCGTTTGGTCTCAGTGCTCGATCGACTACTTGACTAAGATGGCGCTTTCTTGTCTCACGGACAGCCCCGCTCAGATGCAGGCTGCCATCGATCATAACAAGTTCCATGACGCTGCTGGGAGGATTTTCACACCGGAGCAGCAATGCTTGTAAGACCATTTGTCGTTTCAATGATTGTGTATCATATTGTCTCCTCTGAAGGTTCTACTTCCCTCGTGACAACAACATCAAACTGGGTTATGCTTCGTATGATGACTGGCCGCGGATGTGCGCTGAGTCTCTTTATTGCAAGAGTGACGAGCGGGCTGAGAGTGTTGGACCGGCGTTGCCCGGAACGCCGTGCAGGTGAGTCGGATTTTAAAGCAGGGTGTAAATTGTTTCATCGACCAGCTTGTGCGATCAAACTGCTGCTTTAGATACGAGTCGGGTTATTACTGCATCGAAGGGAAGTGCATTTCGTATGAGTTTGGAGATGAGTCTCAGGCTTCAGCCCCTGAATGGACAGAGTGGCAGAGCACAACTCAAGTAAGGGACATCTGACGTTTTGGCTAATTATTAAAACTAATAAATGTATGTTCAGTGCGTCAATACTTGCGTCGAGAATGCCAAGGGCTACAAGGAAAGCCGCCGCCGATGCCTTAGGTCCGGCCCTGCAAAGTCTGGCGCCTCCTGTCCTGGACCCAGCCTCAAAGTGGAGCTCTGCGATGACTTTGACAAGGACGATTGGACCTGTCCTTCAACGCTCTACTCCATGAAGGCTTACGCGAGTGCAAAGTGCAACGATTGGACGGGAATGAGCAACACTCTGGCGGTATGAACAAACACGGATACAAAGTTGCAAATTTACTTATTATTGTGTATAATAATAGGCAACTTATGAAAGCAGTGGAAAACAGGGCGACGTGGACCCCAGTCATGCGAATAACGCTTGCCTCATTGAGTGCAAGGAGAAGGGCAAGAGCACGTTCCGGTCGCCGGTCAAGGAGTTGGCCGGGACAGGCGAGTCTCCCTACTACCCGGATGGGGTTCCATGTGCTGGTGCTGGGTTCTATTGCCAAGGCCATCAGTGCGTAAAGAACACTCGAGGAGCAAAGAGTGGCGACGACAATGAAGTAGGAAATGTCTCGAGTGGATTGCCGGGTGAAGGAGAAGAAGGGGAGGAGGAGTTCCTTATTAGTCAAATGCAGTAACACTATTTTTTGTCTAACTTATTAGTACGTAAAAGTCCAACCAGCAACAAATAAAACAAACAAGATTAGCCATATTTTTACTCTGTTTCAGCCATAGTAATCATCCTGATTGTTGTTGCCAGTATAATCGTCGTTAATACCGTAATCATTTCCATTATAGTCATCCTTTTGGTAGCTATTTTGGTAATTCGGATCAGGGTAGCTTTTCCCATAACTCGGTGAGCCATACCCCTCCAGACCATAGTTGTTCCCATATCCATACGTTCCATAACTATTGGAATTAGCCGTATTGTTAAAGCTAGCATTTCCAAGCCGTCCTCCACTCTTGCACTTGGAATTCGGCTGGGAGCAGTAGAACGGCTTAATGATTGGACTACAGACGGCAGCCGTGCAAGTGACGTTGGCAGGGAATCTAAAGATAAATGCATCTTCATTGTACGTAGTGCCAACATAAGTTAGACATACCTGTATTTGAAGCTCTGACACTGCCGTGGATCGAAGCAATATGCGGCTCGACAAACATTGGCCTGACAGAACTCCCCACAAGGACACTGTTGACTCGTTCTACATTGAGTAAGAGAATTTCGGACAATGGGCGGTTGAACACATGTGAACACTGTCTGCTTCTGATTGGGTAATCTGCCGAGCTGACCATTCCGATTGGGGATTCTCCTCCTTGGAAACGCACCTCTGCCCCTTCCACCCGGTTGTCTTGACCGTCTTCTGCCGCCAAATGCTCCTCTCCCCCTCTTTCCTCTTCTTCCAGCCTGTCTTTTGAATCTCCTACTGCCCGTCAAACCAGTTCCTCTTCTCTGCTGAATACCCCGAAGGCCAAACTGACGTCTTGAACCACCCACACCCCGGCCCCCATTGGTAAACTGCCGCTGTTGTTGCCTCTGGGCGCTCAGCCGCAGCCCCCGCTCCCACTTTCGTCTCCACTGTAGTCTGGGGTCAGGCAGGCACTCCAGATCGTCAACACAATGGTCCAATTTTGGGTGACAACTCTCTGCCAGTCCTCGGACTATATTGGCACAGTATTTGGCTCCGCTAATGCAAGGAAACATACATTATTATATAGACGCAGCAATATATTTTAATTTTTTAGCTTACTTTCGAGCTGCATTAGCGGTCTGAGGCGGTAGACACATGGACTGTTTACACTCCTCATGCCGTCTACATTTCGATCCTGGCGGCCTCAATTTGTAACAGCGTCTCGACTTCCGCTTCGTTTTCGACTTTGACCGCCAGTTGTAGCAGTAGAATCCTGATCTAAACCCCATTTAGCTTCCACTCCATAACAAAGAATGGGGTTACCTGATACCGGCAATGCTCCTGCTCCCGACAATAGTCCCCGCGACGTCCGGGAGTGTCGCAAATGTTGAGTAGGCAGAGGAGCTTCTTTCGGCACTGGCTGTCATGCGTGCATTTACGGAAAAATTTCAATTTGCCGCTTCCCTTTGCCGAGCAGAATGATGTATTCTTGGTGCTGTGACATACCTAATAAAACTGTAACTAGCTTTCATAATAACGAAAAATATGTAGTTTTTCTACTTGAGATGAGCTTGGACAGTCTTTGTCCTTGAAACACGGAGATGATTTTGTTGTTGGTGATGGGGTCGTAGCAGCTTCAGGTTCGGCAGATTCTTCGTCTTCATCATAATTGGCAAGAGTTGGATCAAATCGAAGAAATACAGCAACAGAACAATATATTAGCAGAGTATTAACTAAAGGCCGCATTACTATGCATTAATCAGTTGAATCGAGGGAGCGACAGTCATAAATCAATTAACAGCAATGCATCACATTTGAAGTGTGGTATCGACTTTCTTTCATGCGCAACATTCGATACGTCATAACAGTGATCACTACTTCCGCCTGCCACTGCCTTTGCCTTTGTTCTTGACTTTGAGCATCTTCCTGAAGTCGCCCTCCTGGTTGCCCAGCCCGGATAGGAGCTCCTTTGTCTTGCGCATTCGTTCGGTATCCCTGAGATAAAATAGATTAGAATTAGTAAAGCAATGTAAACAAACTGATCATAAAAAATAATACTTCTCCCTCCTCTCCTTGGCCTTCTGGTTGGCGATGAACGCCGAGTCTGCCCTGATGTCCTTCTTGGCGCCCTTGCGCTCCCGCTTCATCTTGTGGAGCAGCTTGCCCATCTCGAGCTTCTCCTTGGTACCCACGCGCTTCTTGGTGAACGGATCGAAACTGAAAAAGAAATGTCTATTACATCCAAAACAAGTTAATTAACGAATAGATATGACGTACTTGTCCTCAATCTCTGGCTCATACAGCCTCAAGATCTTTGGCTTCTTCTTCTCAACCGCGATAGGCTTGGTCTTGGACGCCGCGGACAGCGCCTCCAGCTTTTGTTTTGTCGCCTCCACTTCATTCCAAAGCCGTTTGCAACACTGATCCTTTGGCAGCTTGTCCAGGAACGACCTTGTGAACGAGAAGATCTCCTTGAATGAAGGCAGCGCTGACCACAAGTCCATGAGGTTGAAGAGGAGCTTGAGGGCGGTGCTGAGGCAGCTGGCTGAGAAGGAGGCGTTGATGGGCGCGTTTGCAGAGGCAGACTTGGCGTCAGACCAGGAGAGCTTGCCAGTATTATACCTGAAAATAATTAATAAATTAGACGTTTGCACAATTATAAAAGGCATATTTTCACTCACTTTTTACTCAATTTGGCTCCTAATAAATCAGCTTCAGGCCCAACCACTTTGAAGGGAGGTACAAACGGGATCACTTTGTCTGTAGACTTTTTGGGAATGGAGATGTACAAAATGCCAGATAAAAAGTTCACCAGCTCAGGACAGTATCGCTTGGACAGTTGAAGGCTCTGAAATGACAACATATTTTAATACACATATAGGTTCACAAATTGATCAAGTTTATTCATACCTCTGTCAACATTGCTGCAACGAGCATTCCCGTCGCCAACGACGCCCTGGAGTTGAACTTGCTGGACGCAAGAAACTGCGACGCAATCTGCATCGTCGGCGTCGCCACCGGATGCCTGTAGTCGGACGAGGGGAACAACAGAAAGGACAGCTTGAGGAGGATGACGGTCTCAAGACCCATGCACGCCCGCGGCCGCTTCGAGTACTCCTCATGCTTCTCCTGCAGCACGGACAGCACCGCTGTCGCTGATGGTGCAGGGGAGAACTGCGCTAGGTCGTACAGATGCGGCACGAGTGCGTTGACAATGGCCAGGCCCTCCTCGTTGTCAGCGTTCTCGTCATAGTCGCAAGCGGCGTCATAGACGGTCTGCACGAGGAAGGCGAACAATCGCTGCAACTTCTCCTTGTTTCCCTCTCCGAACTGAGGGTGGTTGCACTTGATCATCCGCTGTGCAATGGTGGCATGGTCCGCGGCGCTGCGACCGCTCAGGAGTGTCTCAAGGTCTTCGTACGCGGTGGGCACTTCGAATGTGAACGGGAGCTCCTGCTCGGCCTGCTCCATCATGGCGGCCTTCTGCTCTGTGGACAAAATGGCAGCCTTGGCCTTTTTGCCCTTGGCTTGAATCAACTTTTTGATAAAGTCGTCTGAAAGTTCTTCCTTTTCACCTTCGGAATCCTCCAGGTCAGAGTGATTGTCCTCCTCTTCTTCCTCTTCTTCCTCCTCCTCGTCTGATCCCTCTTCTTCTTCCTCATCTTCACTGCCCTCTTCTTCTTCGTCATCCTCGTCTTGTTCCATTTTTTCCTCCTCCTGTTTATCTTCTTTGCCCAGATCTCCTTCCATCCGTTTCCTCCTGTCGGCCTCGAGCTTCTCCAACCTCTCTTTCTCCTCTTTGATGATCTCCTCAGCTGTCTTTGTCCGCTCAGTCGCCACCTTCTTCTTGCCCTCAAAGGTCAGCTCGCGCATGATGGAGTCGTACGTGTCCCCGCCACTAGCCTTCTCCGCCGCGGCCGCCACCTTGCCCTCCTCCTTGCTCTCGCCCTTGTCGAACATGACACCGCTCATGCGGATCTTTCCAAACATGCTCTTCCAGGTGTTGTCCAGGTCCTTGGTCATGGCATCGGCCTCCTCCGTCCGCTGCTGCTGCTCCACCTTGCGCTTCTTCGAGTCTGCAATCATGTTCTCGATCCAGTCCTTCCTTGTGTTGCCCTTGCCCTCCGCGAACTCGTCGTCTGCCTTGGTCATGAAGCCTCCAAAGTGCGCCTGCTCCACAAATGAGGCGTTCAGCTTCTTCTCCTCGTCGGCGTCCTCCTCGCCATCGGAGCGCGGGTCCTCGAACGCCTCGATCTGAGCCAGCGACTTGCCGCCGTGGGTCAGCGTCACAGTCTCACCCGAGTAGGCGTCGTCATCCCCCAGGTTGAACAGCCCAGCCCCGCGACGGCGCTCAGCGGTGAACCTGGCCAGCATCCTGTCCGCTGCCGCCGCATTGGGGTCAGCCTCTCCGATTCTTCGATCGACGAACACGTTGGCCTTGTCCTTGGTCTTATACTCCTTGAGCAGGGTGTCCTTTCTCTTCTGCAGCGCCCTCTGTCGCGCCATTCCCGGCCTCCCCTCGCCGGCGTTCTTGGCGACGGTCCTTCCGGCGCCCGACGTCCTGTTGAGCACGTGATGCTTCTCGCGGACGAACTTTCGCTCAAACGGGTTCACCTTGGAAGACTTCTTGGACTTCATCTCAAGCTTGAGCGACGCGCTCTTGGTCGACGACGCCTTCTTCTTGGCCTTGGCCATCTTGGAGTATCCTCTACAAACTTCACTTACACTTAAACATTAGTTAACAATTTAACGTTTTACTTTTTAGGCTGACTGTTTACGTTTCACGTGTTTTCCACAAGTTTGTTATGATCGGTCCGCTGCTGAGCAAGTGTGCAAGAAGGAAGCTCAGCGTGCGCGGACGGAATTAAAAAATATTGAAATCACGCAACCTCGACATTTCTTCGCAAAGTGTGATCATCTCAGCCTTGGATTAAAGGTAAATTTAATCCAAGATTTCATCCATTTTTATGCGGGCCTTCGGGTTATGAGTAGCATGAAAGAAGTAGCATGGATGGAAAGAACAACTTTCATGGATGTATATACGTTCATGAGCAGTAGTTCCAACTTTCAAAAAGTATTGGTTTCAGTATTTTTTCTCATTCTTTTAGTGAATCTCTCAATTTCCTACAGTAACTCGACTGCAAAATACAATGTAAACTAAAACCAGTAATTTTTAAAATACCGTTAAATACGTATTTATGTGAAGTTAAAAGTAAGAAATTCAATTAGATTAATTCAACATACTCTATATGATCTAAGCAACAAAATTAGTATTCACAATGATAAAAATTGCGCGGTGGATGTTTCCAACTTTTTTTTTGGGAAAGTAATTTTAATACACACGTGGGCATCTTCAATCAGCGTTTCATTTTGTAGGTACTTGATATTTAAATATTTTGTCAATATATCTTTCATACGCTAATTGCTCAACCACAAATGTACGATTGACTAGTTAATGAACCATAAACGCTTATTATATTACGTGGGCGTCAATCATACTTCCTTTCGACAGATAATAGTCTGAAATGCAGTTATCAACCATCAAAATACTTCCGTAGGAAACGTTTTGACGCCTCTATATCAGAAGCCAAAATGCAAATCCACAATTAAATTATCCCCGCCAAGGGTAACTAGAGGTTACCTAAACAATGCACATTTGTTATTGTTGTTTTTATTATCATAGAATATCCGCCAACATTCGCCACAACACCTCTCCCAGCAGGATAGCGCACGCCACCACAACCGCCACCACCTCGACCACGAGTACCAGGGAAGCCTGACCCAGCCCCAGTGGGGATGTGATGTCCTCAGCCTCACCGCCGGAGTCAGTGCCGGCCTCTGCTGAGGACAGCCTGTAGCGGAGGAACGTCCGCTCCAGTGTGCCCGTCTGCTGGAGCTGTCTAAGTACGCCGTTGATGGCAGGGAGGAGTGGGGAGTTCTTGGTGATCATCCAACAGCTTTGGGGTGCCTGTTAACGAGATAAACACACATCCAATAATGGTTTTGATACGTCTTCTTACTAACATTATATGGAATGGACCCTCTCTTTATCCTAAAAGGCCAGACTTTGCCGTCATAACTGGTGTCTGTGCTGAAAGAGTCCATGATGAGGTAAAGCTCCCTGGGCTTGTCAGCCACTGCTTTTAGCATGGAGGAAAATGAGGACAGATAGACGGTGTCTTCTTCTTGAGTGGAATACTCCAATGCATCTACGATCGGAAAATACAATAATATGTTATGTTGTGTCTATTGAACGTATTATGCATACCTTGTGTGCCCTCGGGGTCCAACTCATTCACAAATCCCATTATAGCCCCATAGCCAACAAGGGATCTAGGACTCCAAGTGGGAAACAGTCTCATACCGTCTGCAATGCTTTCAAAAGGTAACGCTGTTTCGGACGTGAAGAACATTGTGAGGGCACCTCCATAGAAGCTGTTGATCAGCACAAAGAAGAGCCAAATCGTGAAGAAACTGATCTAAATGTATCTACATTTTTAAATAACACAACATAACTTGTAAAAATGCCACCAACCTCTTTTCCAAAGCTTTGAAATGTCACCTTATGACTGACGAGGATGACCACCGAACTGGCCACCACTGATATTCCAATGGCCCACCAAGCATCCGAGCTGAAGGGCCTCACAAACAAGTTCCAATCAACGTAAGCTAGACCAGATTCTTCTTTCTTTACATCCAAGGAGATGAAATAGGGATAGTATCGGACCACTTGCCAGCTGAGGGTAAAGTCCACCTTGGTCGCTCTCTCAGCCATAGTTAACCATGACACTAAGAAAGATTATTGAGCCCTAGTCAATATAGTCCTTAAGTGTCAACAAACCTGGACTGAGATCCGCCTCTCCTTCGGCCACCTCCCGAACGGTTCCTTCCAGAATGGCATTCTCCCTGTCCGCCCAGGTCGTTCCATTCACGGGCGTCGAGCCCCAGCGTCCATCCCTAGCCATGGAATAACGGACCTTGATACCCAACACACGCTCCAGAGCATCCATGACATCTCTCGAAATGCCAATGGTATCGCAATCCTCGTGGCCATTGGAACAGTTGAAGATGTCGAAATAGGGCATCCAGGGCATTGTGGAAACGTGGACAGTAAGGCCGGCCAAGTTGTAGATTCGTCTGACACTTGCGGGAAGAAGTTACATTTATTCGATATACAAATATACAATAAAACATAATTAAATTTTACCCTAAAGTGTTTGTCAAATCCCACTTGCTCTTTGCAAGCTCTCCGTTATGTTGGATGACCGAAGTAATTGAAGCCCCGTTCAATTCTTCATAAACCAAATAGCCAATGGATTGGCTGGTATTAATAAACAACTCTGCTGGGTCATTATCCAATAGCAAACATGAGAAAGGTTTCAATTTGTTTGACCTTTCTTCCAGAACACTCTTGAAATATTGTCTGTCCATCAGGACTGTATAATAGGGTAATATTTTATCACTATAGTTTCCATTAGTGATTCTAGATTGAATGCCTTTCTTCGAGCTATTCTTCAGAAGCTTCACTAACCCTATGGAGT
The DNA here is from genome assembly GCA_900659605.1 of Tisbe holothuriae. Lineage (NCBI taxonomy): Eukaryota > Metazoa > Arthropoda > Copepoda > Harpacticoida > Tisbidae > Tisbe > Tisbe holothuriae. The sequence goes on along the minus strand of LR138937.1, from coordinate 32,152 downwards.
TCCTAGAAATGTAGTCAACTTGTTTCCAACCCAATTGGTTGAGTGTCTGTACCATTAATTCTGAATCAGTTTGTGTTGTGACATTTATAGTGTCACAAGCACATTTAGCAAGTATTATACTCATTATTAATATAATCTGTAAAACCTCAATTATGACCATGGTTCAGTTAATAATGTCCTACGTGACTGTGTGTCACAAATTTTCCAATTTTCACATACAAATGCCCTATTTTAAAGTCGGATAACAACAGGGATACTTAACACTTAGAAGCCTATTCACCAGATAAAGTGTTTGAATGGTCGAACTCTCCCTCTCAATGCATTCACAAAAACTTTCAAAGTTCAAACCCTCAACAGCATGTTGAAGAGTATTCTCAAAAACTCTCAATCTGCATTATTTAATACCATGCCAGGGCAGGTAAACATCACGCACACGTGTGTATTTAGATTGATTAATAATGCATTTGCTTCTGGCTTGTGAGAAAATGACATAATCATTTTTGAAGACGACAAATTCTCTGAAGACAAATTATTTTTCTACATGTAATATGGTAGACTCGTTATTTGTAAAGAAAAACCACAAATTTCCATAAAAGGCAGTACAAATGTTATAATGTATTATTCTTGGACTGTTCAATTATCCTTGCACTACATATTACTTAAGTATTCAATTATACATGCCATATTGTTATGTCCATGTGCACGTCTTAATTTCGTTCTCATCCCTGCAAAACGACAATTAACTCTCCGTCAAGGCAACTCGATCATAAACGAAGCAAAAACCTGTGACATCCGATTGGACGGCGACGCTTTAAATATTCCCACGAAGGTCAAGACGCGGAAGAGGATTTGGATCACAT
>LR138937.1:0-31192 GCA_900659605.1 Tisbe holothuriae | reverse complement strand
TGTTGTTTTTGTTGTTGTTGTTTTTGTTTTTGTTGTTGTTGTTTCACAAATTACAATTCTCTTTCAGGTTCGCAAGGAGATCGAGCTCCACAAGGACCTCTCCCACCGCAACATTGTCCGCCTGCTCAACTATTTTGAGGACACCGACTTCATCCACATCGTCCTTGAATACTGCTCACTCAAATCCCTGCTCCACCTCATGAAGAGCAGACGGGTCCTCACTGAGGCTGAGGTTCGCAACTTCATGGCTCAGATCTGCTCCGGCGTGCGCTACATCCACGGAAGAGGAATCATCCACAGAGATCTCAAACTCGGCAACATGTTCTTGACCTCAGCTCTCTGCGTCAAGATTGGAGACTTTGGCCTCGCCACAATGCTCAGCACGCACAACTCATCCTCAAGTCAGAATGTGACAACGTTGTGCGGCACGCCCAACTACATTGCGCCGGAGGTGCTACGGAAGCAGGGTCATAGCAGGGAGACTGATGTGTGGGCTCTGGGTTGCATGACGTATGCAATGCTCGCTGGCAGTCCGCCGTTTGAGACTAAGTCACTGAGTGCCACCTATGCCAAGATTGCTGCCAATGACTATAGTATTGCTGACAACTACTCACCAGAGGTCACCACTCTCATACAGAAGATGCTCCATCCTGAGGCTCAGTTCAGAGGCCACCTTCATGTGCCGGGCCACCCGGAAGATCTCCTTGAGCACCCGTTCTTCAAAATCGGAGATGACAGCCCCAAGCTCAGGCAGCAGCAACATGCTCAATACCAGCAGCAGCAACAGCAGTTGTACCAGCAACAGCCCATGTTGCAGCAGCCTCGGGCCATCAAGACCAGCAATGGGCGTGTCAGGGTTGCCAGCAGTAATCTGGAGCGCTCCATCTTGGAAACCACTGAAGATCTGCTGAAGCAACTGCAGCAGCTGCTTGCCACGTTCCTTCAACCGTCTGCCATTGCCGTGTCACTGCCTCAGTACGCTTCCGCACTGCCACGACCCAGCCCTGCCCTGCCAGTTCATGTGTCCAAGTGGATCGACTACTCCAACAAGTATGGCTTCGGATACCAGCTGTCTGACAAGTGCATCGGGGTGCTCTTCAACGATGGAAAGAAGATCGGGACAGGCCCGAACAGATCAGAACAGATCCTGACCGATGAACTGGGCCAAGTGTCCAGGCTAGTCTCTGGTTCAGTGCCACAACAGTTCCAACACCATGTCAAACTCCTTCACTACTTTGCCCAGTACATGGACGAAAACCTGGCCGACAACTCCAAGGGCAGCTCAGCTAAGCGGATAGAGGCTGAGCAGGTCACCCCGCCACCGCCGCAGTCGTCTACTCAGGTTGTCGCCTGGTTCCGGACTCGGGCCTGTGTCATCATGGTGTTGGACAACCTCTCCATTCAGATCAACTTCTTCTCCGATCATGAGAAGGTCATTTTATGGCGGACTGGGCGCAAGGCGGTGCTGCCTGGAATGGCGTATCTCACCCTACTTAGTGGGGAGGCTCCCATGACACTGCCGATTTCACTCCTCTCCGCGGCAGCTCCTGCGCTTACGGCGCCGCACGTGACGCAGAAGGTGCGTGACTGCGTCGCGGTTCTGGGGCAGTACAGAATGGAAGGCATTGTCAAAGACAAGAATGAACAGTAAATATAGTCCAAAAATAGAACAATGAAACTCAAGATTGTATTCACAGAACGAAAAGACTCTCATACTAGCTGCCCTTCAAGATTAATTTTGGTATTCGATTTGAACAAATTGTGCATTAAACTCAAGTAAGCATTTAGTAACATGGCTTCCAAAATTGTATGCTATAAATATCAATTTGCATTTAGATGACTATAATATGATATAATATTTTATAGACACTGTATCTCAATGAATAAAATCAAAATTCATGCATTATATTTCGCATAATTATTTTCCTTATCGTTCCTAGTAACAGTATGAATTATAATATTAAATCATTTACTAACATATTTTAATGACAATAATTGCACATTGGATGGCATTTCGTTCTCCCGTCGACCATACACTTGCATCCACCGGAGGTATCACCACGGCCCTGAAATGGTTTTACTCAGCCTATTGTAAGTTATTACTCTGATAAAATACTCACATTTGGCCCCCATCTGAGCTGCTTGGTGACCCAGCAGATCTCCGTCCTGCAGTACGAGCAGCGCACCCAGTCACACCCCCACTTCTTGAGCAGCAGCACCTGACAGCTGGGGCAGTTGAGCGCCTCCCCGTCCTTGATGAGCCCGTCAATCCACTCCTGAGTCTTCTTCGAGTTCTCGTCCGTGGACTCCTTGAGCGAGAACTGCTGGTACTGCCTGCAGTCCATGTCCTCGTGGATGGCCTGGCAGGTGAGGCAGTTGAGCCGCTTGCACAGCGGGCAGCTGAAGCTGTTGATCTCGTCCGTGATGAAGCACCAGCCCTTGCAGTCGGGCGTCTTGCAGTTGAAGGCGTTCTTGGCGGCGTTCGCTTGCGCTTCTTGTAACGATTTCTTTTCGAGCTTCTCGTAGACTTCTTTGGAAACGAGCTAAAGAGAGGCATAGTAAAGTTTGATTAAGGAATCGCATTTGTCTAGTTTTACCTCTTTGACCTCCCTGTCCAGAAGCGTCATATCACAGCTGTAGTCATCATCCTTGTAGGGACACTTGACGGTTGGGGAGTCGGAAAACTCAATCGTTCCCTTGAGACAATCCCTGAGGAAAGAAAAAAAAATGCATTCTTGTATTGATTATTAGGCATTTAATGTTCTCTTATACCTGCAAAATATGTGAAGACATTCTCTCAAGACAACTCCGTCGCCTGGACCATAGTCCATGAAGCAGATTTTGCAAATGAAGTCTTCTAGGTTTGGAATGAGGTTAAGAGCGTCCAACTTTTCCAGTTGAAGAAAGGTGCTTTCCTGTGTAGAAAAAGAATATAAACATTGTCCACGCATTTCTACTTGTTTTACTTGCCTTTGGTACTCCTTTATCCTTCTCTGGTTCCTCTTTTGTGTCTTCTTCTTTTGCTGCAACTTTGTTCTTTGCAACTGCACCACCAACAGCACCTTCCTGTACGACAGCCAAGTCCTTCTTTGGCTCTGTCTTTGTCACTTCAGGTTTCTTTGCAGCTTCTGTTTTCTTTGCTTGCTCCTTTGTTTTCACCTCTTCTTCCTCCTCCTCGTCTGACAATTCACATATGCTCCATCGGTTCTCTTCAAAGTTCCAGTATCGGTTCTTGGGGACAACCTTGACTGGCTCTTCTTTGACCTCTGGCTCCTTCTTCTCCTTTTGTACAGCCTCTGGTTTCTGTTTATTATCTTTGCCTTCAAATTCATCTAAAAAAATCTTTAATTCACATGGTATTATCAGTGATTTAATGTTATCACCTTGTGATGTGATGTAAAGGAAGATATGTCCTCCATTCTTCGCAATCCCAGCCTTCTGAAGCAAAACCTTATCATCACTGACCAAGTTTTTGCCGATGATCCACCTCTGAACATTCTGCGGCACGTCAAACCTCGTCTCCACAATCACCTTCAGCTCCCCCAGGTTGATGTTTAGTGGGATCTTGAGCGGGATCGGTCCATGGTGGGATGTCTTATCCTCAACGTACATATACACTCTGAAACAAGCCATAGACGTATATAACGCTGTTCATCATGACGTCACTGTTCCGACTTACTCGATCTCTTCCGTGTATTGAATGTTTCCTTTAAGGAGCAGATTCCCTCCGGATGAGCTCGTCTTCATTCGAGACATGAGACCGGGGTCTGAAACTTCAGAAAAAGAACACTCAGCCTCTAAACAACGTGTCTGTACGCGAGATAGCAGAGGAAAGGAGGGTGACTCAGCACAGTCTGAGCCCCTCCTTGGCCTCAGCCTCAGCACTCAGAGCGCTCAGCGACTCAGCCCGCTCAGCCAGGAGACCCAGCTGGCGGCGGCCATATTTTAACCCAATCAGTCTAGGATGAACTTTTGATGGATGAAGAACGAAATACAAATGCATTAAGGACTTATGAGCTCTAATTGATCCATTCATTCTGTAGACGTTAATTAGGTGATTAGCGAGGCTTCTGAGCCTCCCAGTAGACCTGTAGTCCGTAGGTCGTGGTCGACGTCGTTCCCTTGCCGGTGATCCGGATCCTCTGCAACAAATGGCGCCCAACGTGGGGCGGGAGCCCCAACCCGGATGAGATTGGAGGGTAGACGATCACTGGGATGGACGACGCCGCGTTACGCGGCGCTGGAAACGCTCCCACGGGAGAGCGGGACTCTACGGACAAGATGCAGGACGGAGTTTCCAAACAAGGGCCTTGCATTGGCAAGGACACCCCCCCGGCTACGGCCGGTCCTTCTGAGGCGACGAGCCTTAACGACGATACCAGGGAGACTGACGCTCCCAGCGTTTTGCACCCCGATGGGGGGGACGCCGACACCAGGGAGACTGACGCTCCCAGCGGTCTGCACCTCGATGGAGGAGACACCGACGAAGCTGTGCACCCCCAAGGGGGACACGCACACCACACCGAGGAGGCTGACGCTTCCCACACTCACGAGTCTGCCAACGTCGAGCGCCCCAAAGGGGGAGACGCGACCGTTTCCAAGGGGCAATATCAGGACGAGCGTGAGGACAAGGCCGCTCCGGAAGGAGCTGACGGTCCCACGCTGAATGCAGGAGCGAAGCCCAAGGGAGGAGCAAGGGGGCGGTCATCCAGGAACTATCGCCTGCCCTCACACCCAACACCCATCACCACGAGGCGAACTGCCCTCGCCCAGGCTGAGACCCGATCGGGCAGAGCCAGAAGCGAGGAATGGGGAGCATCTCTGATCAACGACATCAAGGCGAATTCCCTCATAAGGGAGATCAGGGCGATCGCAAAAAACGCGGGAGGGACGGCAGCAGTAGAGGAGACGGACCCGGTTATCGTCTTGAACAAGGCGCTCGCAGCAGCCCGCCGGGAAGCGGCCGAGGAGATGGAACGGGCCCAGGAAGGGATTCAGGCCGCACACACAGCTAGAAAAACCTCGGAGGCTGCGTACGCAAAGGTATTCAAGCAATTTGCCGCAGAAAGAACCGCACACTCTTTGCTCAAACGTCATGCGGACGACCTGGCCAAACAAGCAGATCAGGAATTCGAACAGGCTAACGGCTTGCGCGTAAAAGTGGCCAAGCAGGAGGACATCATCAGAGATCTAAGGAATCAAGCTAACAATGCGGATTCCGAATCCGTCAACAGAGAACTTGAAGCGGCCGCGCACCGGCAGGATCTGAAGTTGGCACAAGGCAACGTGAAAAGGCTTAGGAAGGAGAGGGAAGATCTCTCGGACCTGGTTACCAGTCTACGGGAACGCGTAGCGGGAACTCACGCAGTAGTCAAAGGGACAGGGACGACGTTTCCGGTCTCTCTGGCTCATGCGGCGACTTCAACCGACGAGGCGGCCGCGCCGGTGGACCAGGCTACAGAAACTCCTCAGGTGGACTTGGCAGACGCGGCAACGGCGACGGAGCCGGACGGCTACGACGACATCATTGCCGACCTGACAACCCAGCTCGCAAACGAGAAATCCGAGCTAGCGTCCATGACGGAAGAACATGCTAAATGTCACGGCCTCCGTGCTGCATTGGAGGCGGACAAGGAGCAACAGATGAATGACCTGAGAGACACACACACGGCAGCATACGACGCGGAAGTCCTCAGGCGAAACACAATTGCCGACCGGCTCTGGAAGTTAGAAAAGAGCATTCAGACCACGGCAGACAGCAGTAACACTGACCTCCAGGACGCGCAACAAGCGGCAACGAGGGCTCTCGTGCAGCGAGACGACATTCAAGCCAAGTACGACGCCCTACTAGCCGATTATGATGAGAGGGACAACAAAGTCACGGAGTTGACGCAGAACCAGACGGAGAATTTCGACCGCTACATGAAAGAAACCAAGGGATTTGAAGATACGGTGTCGAAACTACGGGCAGAAATTACCGATCTGAGGGCCAGCAAAGCCTCCATGGAGGCGAAGTTTGCTAGGGAGGAAGAGAGGCTAAAGCAAGAGATGGCCTCGAAGAACCGTATCAGGGAGGAGGCGGACACCCTGCGTGCAAAGCTTCAAGAACTCACGTCCGCAGCCTCCGGAGAGAGGATGATGACCTCCGCAGGGACACGGGATGTCAGCGTCACGCCTCCGGTCTATAAAATACGCACTTACACGGACCCGCAAGTAGAGAATCTGGCCAGGCAAGTGGCGAACATCAGGTCGGCGGCAACGACACCAGGGTCATTGTCGCAACAGAGGGTGATTTCCTTCAAAGCAAGACTTGATCAAATCAAGCGGGAGGCAGCCACGGCGGCCGGAGCCAGATCAGACAGACTGGATAGAATGGGCAAAGCCCAGGCAGCAGCGGGTCTGCGGCAACAAGGACAGGACCTACTACAGGCCATTAAGGCTGCCCAATTTATATTACAAGCGGGAGAAATAGCAGAGCTGAAGGACAAGCCAGCCCAGGCTCCTACAAGAGAGGACAGGCCCCCTTCTCTGTCTCTGTCACAGATTTCCGACCTGCCTCAATTCGACGGCCCTGACGAGACTCCGCCGCCGTTGCGACGACATGATGAAACTCCACCACCTCGGAGGCGCCGATCGCGCAGTCACTCGCCAAACTTGAATCATCCGGCAGAGTACTACGCTCAGCTACCCCCACCATGGAACCAGCCTCCGGGGAGGGATCAGGGGCTCACAACGGCAGAGATCTCTAAGCTCGTTCCGCAGGGCACTATCCAACCCTACGACGGAAATCCAGCTAACTACTATACGTTCGAGGCATCCTTCATGATCGTACACCGTTCAAAGCTGCCGATACCGGCAAAGTTCCTGGCGCTTTCGCAATCCCTCAAATCTCTACCGGACCTAGCTCGGAATCTGCTGCCAGGAGACAAAGGTTATGTCATCCTCATTGACCGTCTGGTAGAACGCCACGGCGGCGTCGAGAGGCTAATGAGCCATTACTACGACCAGATCACGCGTACACCGGTTGTGCCTTACAGGCTAAAGGAACTACAACAATTTACGGACCTGGTTGAATCATACCATGCTGCGGTGCCGGAAGAAAGGGCAGACGAAAAGGACACGCACTCTATGGCTCTGCTGCTCTACGATAAACTCGACTCCGATCTTGCCATTAAATACAGGGAGCACTGCATCAACCAGGGTTATCTCACCGACTACCGCGTTGGCCAGCTGTTGAACTGGCTCAGAGAGTATCCGTTGGCCATTCTCAGAAGGGAGAAGGACAGGCAAGAGACATCCCCTGTGGCTGATGCTCACTTCGCTAAGTCAGCGCCAACACGAGACCAGCCAAGATCCGGAAGGGACACATCGGCAAATCGCCCGCTTCACCTCTCGCGCCCAGCGGGTGGGAGAAAATGCCCAGCATGCAGCACGACCGGACACCCTTTAGCGACCTGCAAGGAATACACAAAGTTAGATCTCAAAGCAAGGAGACAACTGCTACGAAACCATGGCAGGTGCTTCACATGCACGGGTCACGGACACGTTTCCGAGGAGTGTTTGAGTAAAGGATGCACTACGTGTGGTAAGAACCACCATGTTTCACTCCACAGCGACCGCCCACGACGGGGGCCACCTCAACCACAAACACAACCTGAGCAGAACAAACAAGCTCAACAGGGGACGAACGGGTCCAACAACTCAAACCAAGCCATGCTGGCAGCGGCCGCAGAAGCCCCACCACCCAGCGGTGCGACGCCCTGGGCAACGGACGCAAACTGGGCAGCAGCCGCGGGAACGGATACGGTAACGTTACACACGCCAGCAGGACAATCCTTCATGAACACGGCGTACGCCACAAACTCGGAGCCGAACACACATTCGGCCAAGACAACGCAGGCGGACGACAATCTCTGCTCGTTGGCATTCGCGGTGGCCATAGTCGGCGATCCTACTGGGGGTAAACAAACGCCATGCCCAACCATGTACGATGGGGGGGCTAACAGATCCTGGCTAGAGGAGGAAGCCGCAGACGAGATTGGGTTGGAAGGGGAGAGAAAACCGCTCGTCGTTCACGGTTTCGGCGGACAGACGCAAACTGTCATGACACGGAGGTGTAAGATCAAGTTGTCGAGCGCGAACGGTGCCTTCTCGACAATCATGGATATAGACTGCATCTCAAACCCGGTGGGGAGGCTCCAGGCTGTAGACTGGGCCACACTGGCACCACAATGGCCGCACATGAAGGACTTATACTTCAACAGGATGCCCACCAACAGGAGAGTCAGGCTAGTGCTGGGGACGGACCATCCGTTTTTTCATCGAGCACTACAGGAAAAGTATGGCGAGAGATCATCCTACCCCATCGCCCGGCTTACGCCGTTGGGTTGGACAGCGTTCGGCCCGATGCTCCCTCCTCAAACAAGGCAAGCCAGCATGACCATGCACAACTTCGCACTCAAGGCGTCCATTGACAGACACGACCAGTGCTCGGAGCCACCGCTCATCCTCAACGCCGGAGACAGGAAAGCAGCACAAGACATGATTACAAAAAGCGTCCGGCTGCCCTCTGGACACGTGGCAGTCCCAGTCTTGTGGAAAAGCAGGGACAGACCCAAGGATAATATCGTCGAGGCGACCCGGGACTGGCACAAAACACGTACAAAGATGGAAGCCGTTGACGGTCAGCGAGAGTCATACCACAAAGAAATGCAGAAACTCATCGACAAGGGCTACCTCCGACTGCTGCCCAAAGAAGACACCACCACCGGATTTTACATCCCACATTTTCCGGTGGTGCGAGAGGATAAACAAACAACTAAAACGAGAATCGTTCTCAACGGCAAGGCCGAGTTCAACGGTCGTAGCCTTAATAGTTATATCCTAAAAGGACCTAAAGTCTTTAATCACATTCAGGAGGTGCTCCAGAGGTTCCGGCGTTTCAAGTTCGCAGGCCTAGTAGACATTAAGGAAATGTTCTACCAGGTCAAGCTATTCCCGGAGGACGCTAAATTCTACAGAGTCATCTACAACCCACCGGGTACCGACCATCCGCAGCGCTACGAGTTCACCGGTCACGCCTTCGGCAGCACGGGCAGTCCTGGAGCATCGACCACAACCGTTAAAGCAGAAGCATGGAACAAACAGGACGATTTGCCGTCGGCGTCAGAGGCAGCAATGAAGGACTCGGTTGTGGACGATATCATGTACGGGGCGGAAACTAGGGAGGAAATGATCGAGATAGCACGGCAACTATACCACCTCTTCGGCGGCCTCAAAATGGAACTACACAAGTGGGCAGCATCAGACGCGACCGTCATCCCCAAAGGAGTTGTTACAGCCCAAGAGATCCCGCTCAAGGCATTCCCGACAAACGATTTGGAGGCAGACCACAAAACTCTCGGCCTGTACTGGTCAACGGCAAAGGACGAGTTCACCTTTTTCTACTCTCCACCCAACAAAGACAAGTGGACCGTGTGGGACGTCATCAGCCAGTATAGCGGACTCTTCGATCCGCTGGGATTTGTCGCGCCCTTCCACATTCAAGCAAGAATGATATACAGAGACATCTTCAACGACGCAAGGAAAGAAGGGAGGATCATCACCAACCTACACATTCCGCTGCCCTTTAAGTACGTCAAGGCGTGGGAGGCTTGGAGAAGCGGACTGCAGTATCTGACAAAAGTCAGGGTTCACCGCCACGTTGGCCTCAAGCAGGCGGAAATTCTGCACGTCTTCTCCGACGCCTCATTCGAAGGATTGGGAGCAGTTGCCTACCTAACGGGCGGTCTAGGCGTGCGACTAGTGGCATCGTCGGCGACGGTAGTGAAGGACAAGGAGGAAAGTATTAATAGACTTGAGTTAGTGGCGGCCGTCGTCGCGCTAGAGTTGGCGCAACAGCTCTGGAGGGCGTGGGACTGGGAACCCAATCAGACAAGGTTCTGGGTAGACTCCAAGATCGCACTCCACTGGATCAAAAATCCGCACAGGGCGATGGATCGGTTCACGACGCGCCGCTCGTACACAATTAGATCAGGATCAAACCCAGAACACTGGAATCACACACCCACTGACGCTAACCCCGCGGACTTCGTCTCGCGGGGAATGAGCCTAAAAATGCTCCTCGATACAACTATGTGGTGGGAAGGTCCAACTTTCCTGACAAACTGGGATCACCTCCCTAAACAGGACATCAACGCGCTACCACACTTCCACATGGACTGCGAGGAAGAATTCCGCCATCTCATCGGCATCTACTTTAACGAGACGACGACACCATCGGCGCGCACTTCCTCTTGGCTAAACATTTCCTCATGGACAAAAGCAATCAGGGTACTGAGAAGAATCCTCGTCTGGGCCAAAGCGCCAGCACAAACGCTCGATGACCTTGAAGCCAAGCTGTGGGCAGCAGCACAAGCGGAAGCTCACCAGAGGGAAACATGGATGCTTCGCAACAATAAGCCGCTACCACTCAACCACGTCTGGAACAAAATGAACGTCAAAACTCAAGGTCAAACCATAGTCCTCCAAGGAAGGGCACACTCCACGTGGCTGTACTTAGCTCCAAAGAGCCACCACATTACTACCCTCTATCTCACGTACCTGCATGCACAGGTTCTCCAGCACATCGGCGGCCACGCTACTCTGTTGGCGGAGGCTCGGCTAAGGGTGTGGGTATTCGCAGGAGCAACTCAAGCTAAGAAAATAATATCGAGCTGCGTAAAGTGCCGCAGGCGCACCCCAAAGCCGCTCTCTCAGAAAATGGCACCTTTACCCGCTTTTCGCACGGGCCATCTCAGCCCACCAGAAGTTTTCCAGACAAGCCTCCTTGACTTTTGCGGCCCATTCTACACATCCCAAGGCAGAGGAAAACCACAACAGAAACGTTACATCTTGGTCATCACGTGCGCCACCTATAGGGCGGTCCACCTCGAGGTCACTTGGTCGCAAGAGACAGACCAGGTGCTCATGGCACTACAACGCTTTGTCTGTCGCCGCGGCATGCCAAAGCTACTGGTGTCAGACAACGGAACTTACTTCCATGCAGCGGCCAACGTACTGAGGGAAGTAGATTACCATAACGCTCAACCGGGAGGCTTGATTCCAAATGGAAAGTGGTCCGCAATACGGTGGGACTTTTATCGGGCGGCGTCGCCACACATGGGCGGCGCCGTGGAGGCCATGGTAAAAATCACAAAACACGCACTCAAGGCGGCAATACCTCCCAAGCTGATCGACGACCAGACGCTGCTCACTACGGTTATCTACTGTGAGGACGTCATAAACAGACGCCCTCTACTACAAAGCAATGACCCAAATGACCAATATGTCTCACCTTATCACTTTCTGCGCGGCTTCCTTGGCAGTCGCCTTGACGACATCGACTGGACCTCTCCGACGCAGCTCTCCTCATCATGGTCAACCATCAACACCTACAGAGAAGATTTTAAGTGGCATTTCATCAAAGAATACATTAACACGCTGCAAGAGCGCCAGAAATGGAATAATACCAAACCTGATGTCCATCCGGGCCAGTTGGTGATTCTTCTGGAGGGAAAATGTGACACTTTCACACGATGGCCATTAGCTGTGGTTGAGCGCGTGGACGTAGGCAGGGACGGCCTCGTCAGGGGAGTTGACATTAAGCTCGCATCAGGTCGAGTCATTTCTCGTCACGTCTCCGCGTTGGCGCCGTTATTTGAACAGAGCCAAAACTCACAGCCTGTTCGCGGCGATGACGACACCGGCGACGAAAGGGCCGACCAAGGAGCTCATGGCGGAGGCAAGGAAGACGCTGCCGAGCAGCGCGATGGCAGTGGACATCTCCAAGCCGGACAAAGGCCGTCACTTCGGAAGGAAGAACCTCAAAAATCGGCCGCTGAAAAAGAACTTCAAAGAATAAACAAACAACGGCTCAGCAGTGCGAGAGCGGAGACGAAGCCGGAGAAGACTCCGCCAAAACAGACGAAGGCAGCCGAAGAAGGCCGAACCGGCCCATTAACCAGAAGTGCGGCCAAGCTGCAAACAGAAAGTAAAAATGTAAACATCGAACTCACCGGAGCCAGACCGAAAACAAACAAGAAGAAAGAACCAACTCAGTCGGCCACTCCGCCGGTTAATATTTCGGACGAAGAAAACAAAACTCAGGCAGCAAAACCCGCAGGCCCATTAACCAGAAGTGCGGCAAAACGGCTGAAAGAACAAACTCAGCGGCTGGAACAACAAACTCAGCCGGCCGAGCCAGCGGCCATTGTTTTCTTTGCTTTCGTCACCGGCTTTCAAGACCAATCCACGCTCCTCTCCTCCGACTTCTCACCAGCCATGAGCGACTCCTACAAGTCCGTCTCCATGGACGGCCTCAACCACCGGGACGACAACGTCGCCGTCGCTGTGCCGACACTCGCGGAGCTCGCACAAGCCGCTTCAGCGACCAACCACTTCAACAACAGGGCAAACATTGCCCAGCGAGCGGGACTCGCCATGGAAGCCACGCGACTGCAGCAAGCGGCAGCACACTTCGCTGTCAGGAGCTCAAGGACCGGCGGCTCCAGGGACGCGGACAGCGCAAGGAGCGCGGACGGCGCCATCCATGGGGCGGCCTCGCTCGGCGAGGACTTTCATGGCCGCGGAGCGGGCAGCACCAGTGCGGGGGCGGCCTCGTTCGACGAGGACTGCCGCATCAGCCGAGCACACGACGGCAGCCTGCAACTGTCAGTCGACAGTGACGTTTTCAACTCCATCGTGTCAGATATTGACATCAAGGAGGAGCAGCTGGAGCAAATGGACCACGCACCGTCACCGACTCCTCAACAAGACATCTACAGAGGGTTACCAGTCGCAGTGGTCCACCCGCTCACCCCGCAACACGGACGCCAAGCCAACAGGCTTCTCACGCCTCTGTCACCGGACAACGCGCCGGTCAACATCCGGCTCGTGCCAATGATCCCGCTCTCGCCCCTCCAGGGCGACATTGATGAGGAAAGCAGCTCTAACCACCCTCCCAGCAGCTACTCATCCATCGGCAGCTTGTCCTCCTATCAGGACGAGTACAGCAACGACGACCACGGCATCGAGTTCTCCCCCCGCTCGTCGAGCGATGAAGAAGGAGCACAGGCCCAGGGCATGAACACACCCAGCGCGCACTCCACCCCGCCGGAGGGGGACGAGAGCGAACCGTGGGCTCGACTGGAGGAAGGAATGGCGCTGAGGTTCGGAGCAGACATGTTCACCACGGACGGCTCGGCCACATCGACGCCGAGACAGCAGCCTCTCAGCGAGAGGACAGTGTCATCGGACACTTGGCAGCGAGTCCAGCGGGCCATGGCTGACCTACACGACTCGGACGCGATCCCAGACTACGTCACCATCAGCGAGGCCTCCATGTCGCCTCTCCAGGAAGGGACCGACACAGACACAGAGCATGCAGGCCAGCACGGCGCTAACGGACGAGGTGGGCTCCTCCAGGAGGAGACACCACCTGCCCAGGCAGCTCGGATCAGTGCACCCGATCACGGTCTCATGGCCGGCGAACTCATTGTCGGCAGCAAGGCGGTAAGGCTCGCCTTGGCAGACACGGACGACAACCCGCTTAAGATGCTGTGGCAGGAGCTCCTGCAGAACGGCCCCCCGGAGATCGCGGACGGCGTGCTTCCGAACCACATGAAGCGGCACACCATCTTTCGGTGTTGTCGTTTCTGTGGTTCGGACAGTGTCTCGCGCAGGCTGGACAACACCATCGGCCGCCACACCGAGGCCACGTGTCCGGTGAAGGCGGATCCCCACAGGCGCGGTAACATTCACTGCTCCTACCCACTGTGTAGCCTGCCCCACACTCATGCCATAAAGGTGTGCGGGCAGCTACACAGCTACTGTTTCCAGTGCAACCTGCGAGGACATGCCCTGGGGAACGGGACGGACGAGCACGCTTACTGCAGCTGGGGCGAGGACGAGCTCCGCGAGATCTTCAACCAACACGCGGCAGCCGGGAAATTCACCCGCCAGACGTGCAGGATGCTCTCGGACGCCGGCACGCTTCCACCTCACCGCCTGTGCTGGGGGCTGCGGCTCCCAAGGGACGCCGACAGCCGGTTCATGTATTATGTCGGAGACCGCTGTGCCGGTTACATGATCAGGCCGGCGGAGAAGGACCCCTGGGGGGAGCTGTCCGGAGACGACGCAGACAAAGAACTCAGGCAATACAACTTCTGGTGAAGAAAGAATTTCCAGCTGAGCTCCGGCATCCGGTAATAATGAACAAGGAATTTGAAAGAAGAAAAGAAGATTACACCGCTATGAAGCGGTGAGGGAGGAGTCCATAATGCACTTTTTTATTGTACTACGTATTTTATGTCCGATCTTTATGCGTGTTTTGAGGAGGCAAGGAGGCAAGGTTTTACCCGTGTATTTTACGCTTTTAAGAATGAGAAGATAACTCCGTTTGAATGGCATTGTGTAAAGTAGCAAGGATGTGAGACTCACATCCAGGGACGTTTTGTACGCGAGATAGCAGAGGAAAGGAGGGTGACTCAGCACAGTCTGAGCCCCTCCTTGGCCTCAGCCTCAGCACTCAGAGCGCTCAGCGACTCAGCCCGCTCAGCCAGGAGACCCAGCTGGCGGCGGCCATATTTTAACCCAATCAGTCTAGGATGAACTTTTGATGGATGAAGAACGAAATACAAATGCATTAAGGACTTATGAGCTCTAATTGATCCATTCATTCTGTAGACGTTAATTAGGTGATTAGCGAGGCTTCTGAGCCTCCCAGTAGACCTGTAGTCCGTAGGTCGTGGTCGACGTCGTTCCCTTGCCGGTGATCCGGATCCTCTGCAACAGTGTCAATTAGGTGCTTTTTAGCACAATGTGTCAATCAAACATTGATGAGCTCACCTTTCCGTCCTGCTGAAGATGATGACGACGATGAATCCTGTCTGACCACGGCAGCCTGTGGGGAGATATCAGAGAGAGTGGAGATGAAATCAGCTGCCTTGACTTCGGCCTCGACGTTAGACTTGGCGTTCTTTTTAGATTTGGGGAGAGTGTCGCGGGATTTTCTGGGCAAGGGGATGGGCACGATTTGGGCAGATTTGACCTCTCCCAAAGGCATGAATTTGGCTGGAAGTGGCTCTTTTAGGTCAATGACGATATCTTTCTTTCGTTGAGGCGAGGCAGGTGGAGATGGCGTCTTCTTAACTTTGGGAATGGCTCCCTTGTCCATTCCAGGAGAAAGAATGTCAGATCTTAGTTTGCCATCATCAACAAGCTTCTTCTTTGCCCCATAAAATGGAACGGGGCTCTTATTCTCCACCAGATACTTTCTGACTTTGTTAATATTCTCCTGCAGTTGAATCCTCTGAGCTATCACTGGCTCAATGTGAGGCTTGTCAAACACCTCTGGCTGTCTTGATACCACTGCCATTCTGGGTGGAGCTTGTGTTACTGACACAGGCTGAGGCTCAGGTACGATATCCTTTGCTTGCACCACTTGAACTCTTGCTTTTGGAGCTTCAATGGGGTTCTTTAAAGGCTGCACTGGCTGAATGGGTCTCAGAGGCTGCACTGATTGAACTGGCTTGGAAGTATCAACAGTATCCTTTGCTGGAGCAATTTCTTCCTTGGCCTTGACTGGGAGGTTGACCTTCACCGGTTGAGTGGGTTGTGCAATTGTAGTCTGCTGTTGTTGAACTCTCTGAGCAGGTTGCATTGTGGGTTGCTCCAAGTTCTCATAATTCAATGGCTTAACAGCTTGAACTTTAGCAACATGTGCGTCAGTCTTCACAGCTAGTTTAGACTTGTTTCCAGCTTCTTTTACTGGTGGAGGCACGAATCTCACTGAAGGTGGAGGTGGGCGCTCTTTCGGCGTCACTGGCCTAGGCGGACTCACCGGGACCTTGTAGTGAGGCTCATTCTCATGGTGACTCCACCTCTTTGCCTGCTGCTGAGCCACGGCTGGCGGTGTCGCCCTCGTCTTGGCCGATGCCTTCTCCACCTCAGCAATGAACTTCTCTCTGGCCTCAGCTGACTTTTGCACTGAGAATGACAGCTGCCTGTTGACGTCTGGGTCTCTTGGCGGCGGTGGTGGGGCGTCCTTCTGAACGACGACCTCTTCGTAACCAGGCGGGGTTGGCTGAGGCTCAGTCTTCTTCTTCTGCACTGGAGGTGCAATGTCATTACGAACCTGTACGTCTTCATACACATCCTCATCTTCTTCAAATTTTGGCACGGGGCTCTTCATCTCAATAAACGAGTTCCGTTCCTCCCGCGTCGTTTTTGGTCTTCGATCTACCCGGTCCACTCGACGTCTCAGATTGTCCAACAGCTCCGCCTGACTCTGCAACAGATTCTCTCTTGCAACCCCACTCTCCTGCTTCAATGTCGTTGCTCCCTTTGCATGCGGTGCTCCCATGGGAAGCGTTCCAGACAAATGGAACACGTCATCATAGATCTTCTCCTTCTCCTCCTCCTCTTCATGCTTCTTCAATGCTGAATCGTTGTGCTTTTCAGCCGCTTTGATCGCTTCCAACTTCTTCTCCATGTTCTGCATGATCAAGTCAATCTCTCGCTCAGCCTTCTCATGGTCATTGTCAATCTGCTCCATGGTCAGTTCTGTATGCTGCTGCTGCTTTGCCGGTGTTGGCGATGCCAGCCTTTGCATGACGGCTTCTTCTCGCTCTTGCTGACGGCGTCTTCGCTGCTCTTCTACAATCTCCAAAGCCTGCTGGTCAAACACGGAGATCCCTGAGAGTCTCGATGCGGGTGGAGGTGCAGATGGCGCAAGACTCGATCCTCCAGAGGAGTTTTGTTTGTGAGTTCTCATTGGAGGTTGCGGTGCTGGGCCTTTGCCTAAGCGGTGGATCTTCTTAGATCGCTTGGAAGCTTGTGGGGAGAATAGCGGAGAGGATTCTCTAGTATCCTGAGGATTAGTTTCTCTCAAGGAAAGAGCTGGTGAAGGTGGCACTGAAGGTAGTGAAGGTGTTGCGGTAAATGGGTCATTGGGTTTTTGTACTGAAGGTACTGAAGATTCTTTAGTAGTGGTTGCTGACGCTGAAGGTTCTTTCGATACACTTGATGCAGCTTCTGAAGTCTTCTTTGCTTCATCGACTTTCTCTTGAGCCCGTCTCTTGATGCTGTTTTCCCTCATCTTGTCCTCAAGTCTCTTCCTTAACAGAGAGTCTTCCTTATCGGCACCGCCAATCGTCTCAAGGGCATTCCCAACACCGTTCAGAGGACAAGGCTGAAACAGCTGCCCCAGACGCTCTTTGGGCACAATACTCAGAGGTGGAGGGGTCTTCTGTCTCTGGTGTATGGTGTTCCCAGGACTGTTAGGACCTGGGCCCGAGTTCTGCTTGTCAGGTAGCATGGGTCCTGAGGGAAGCAATGGACCCGATATTGCGCTGTAATTATCATCCTTCTTCCTGAGCATTGGAGGCGAGTCTGAAGGCAGCAATCTGTACTTTGTGCACAAATCTTGCACTGTGTCATTATTATTCGTCGGTATTGGAATGGTCTCATCGGGAACGAGGAATGGATTGTTCTTGTTTGACTTGAGGATTGGTTTGGCTGCATTGCTGCTCTGCACAGGGTTTGTCCCGGTGCTGCTGCTGCTGCTGCTACTACTGCTGACAAAGCTGACCTTGGTGCCGTTGTTGCTGCCCCCGTTGCTGACAATGTACTTGGTCACACCGTTCTGGTTCTTTGGCGGCTGGATGAAGCTGAAGCTGGAAACGCTGTCCAAGCTGCACAAGCTGGACCCGTCATCACTAGCATCACCATTTGTGTGATCAAGGACATCCTGGTTGTGGAAGCCGTTTTCAAACCCGTTCACAGCCTTCACTGAACTCTGACCGTTTTCTACAACAGAGGAGGAGGAGGATGATCCTTTGCTCTCCTTGTCCTGCCAAGCCTTTTGATTCCGCTTGAACCAGTTGAGCATCCGTGATCCCTTTGTCTTTTTCTTCTTCTCCTTGCCGGTCGCAGGAAACGCTGAAGAATCAAGTCTGAACTTGCCCACATGGTTATTATTGTTATTCTCCATGGTATCGAATTGACACCCTCACAGCCTCAAATTATATCCTTCCTATCTTTCTTTCTTCTCCGTCCTCCTTCTCTATTCTCACAAATCTCAGTTCTGGACAGTTGGATTTCTGCCAGACGACTGAGAGCGCGAAAGAAAGAGACTTTCGCGATTCATGCATCTTGTGCCCCCTCTTTTTTGCCTTGAGAGATCGGGAGAGCAACATGTCTTGCCTTTGAACCGTGCCCATTCCCTTGCCCGCCCTCCTCTTCTCATTTTCAGGGCCCACCCGACAAGGCAAAAAGCAACACCTCAATATATTATATTTCGTCAATCATCCGAGCGCTGACGCCTGAGCTCAAGAAAACTACGACGTGCTGGCCTTGTCGAGAAGGGTGCAAAGAGACTTCTTGTGTGCATCTATTATCAAGCATTTTTAAAGAGAGACTTCTGACTCTTTTTATGCTCCCATTTTGGGAGATTTAACGGGCGGAACAAGGGGGCAAAGAGATCTGAAGACAGACCAGGTGCGGCAAAAATGAATGCTTAAGGCACACTTCTGGGTGAGATGAACTTTGAGAGGTTAATGTCTTTCGAACAATAATGTCCTTGTTCTCGCTTGTTGAAAGATAATTGCAACATTGTTGTTGTAGCTAAGAATTATGTCCAGCAATTTTTTTTCTCCTCCTTTCGTTCTCGTTCTTTCGGTTTACATTCAAGGCCTCAGTTCCTAAAAAGGTGTCGATGCTAATGCTTCAAAAAGATAAACATTACCTAGCTGTTCAAGGCTTGTATCAGGCCTCCTCCATTCCCGACAGAATCTGGACACTGTTTGAATCATCAGGATCTTGTTAAGTGTGTTTAGTCGGGTTGTCAAAAATGAATTTTCTCGCAATAGTGCAACGCCGGAAACGAAAATGTAAATCCTCATTTAGTGAGAATTCAACTTCTTCTTCTCCGTTTGCATTAGTTGACCGAGCGGGATCACTTTTGTTGACAACTTTAACGTCGGAATTAAATACAGGCAGTAGCAATGGGCCAGATATACTCGAAAGCACACAATGCGAAACGAGAGCACATGACCCAATTTCCTAATCCTTTGTGTTCTTCAATTTCTTTCGCATCAGTTGGATAAATATCGCCGTTACCTGATTCTGCCTCGGCAGTCCCGGGTCGCCGCTCAGCCCGCTGCTGTCCCGCCGCAGAGAGGGTCGCCGTTCCTGAAGCTCCTCAGCCGGGGCTGCAAATCATGAAACAAGTTTCTTTGAACTTTATCTTGTTAGGGGGAATTCCACCGAATACCTGACTCAAAATAAGGAAGGAAAATCATTAGTCGCTTGAAGCGATTGCTGTGTAAAGTAAAATATTGTATTTCTCCGAATGAAGTTGATGGTGATTCGTTCTGACTTTTGATATTTCGTGGAAAATGATATTCACCACATTCACTTATACGCGGAAGTCTTTTGCTCTATAATTCAAGGCTGCTTTCACAGTTGCAAACTTACAATTAATGGTCATTCGTACTGTAATTAGTCTTTTTAGAGGCTAAAGTTGTCATTACGTGGCGACGCAACATTTTGTGACATACTTTTCCTTTCAATTCTTGAGTGCACGATGGGCAGGAAGTAGAAAAAGAAGAGGAGACAAAAACTCAGTTGGATAAATACGGCCTTCAAACGGATGTTAGAACAAAGGAGGAGGAAAAAGAAGACTAAGATTGACTTTGTGATAACAGGGTCTTAAAATAACGTTTGGAACTTCAGATTGTTTTAAGTTAATTAAAAATCTACTAGTGTACTGTACTCTCAAATAGTCAGATAATTCAATGGAATAGTACGTAATAAATATACAGTATACTATACTGTATATTTACCATTGTAAAGTATCCAAATTACCTTCAAATACGGCGCTGCCTTGCTGGTAGTTGTCCAACTTTTTGAGCCTCTGCAGGATGGTGAAGACTCCAGTTTTCGGTTTGCATTTGAAGACCTTCCTATTCCCGTAGTGCCCATCCCAGCCAAGCTGTCGTCCAGAGAGAGCAAATTCCTTTTAAAAAGAAAGAAAAAAACAGAACATTTTATAATATATTTTTTTGCTTGCTAAACTGTTAACTAGCCAAAAACCTAGCTTGAACAAATATTTATAAGTAAAAAGTACATAAAAATATTATTGCATATATATTATATTCTACCTTTACACATTTTCCGCGTACAAACCGGCGATTTTTTTTATAATTTAAATGTACTGTCGTAATTGTACGTACAGTGCAGAGTTGATGCCAATCTTGCCCCAGTAAGTTAAAATTAATTGATATTAACCATAACGGAAATTGGAAAATATGAAAATATGCAATAGAATTGTATATTAGATTCCATAAGAAATACATTTTATTTCAACCATGCACGTAGGTTCATGCTTTCATCTGTATGTTATGCCTGATGTTCCGATACATTATATAAATCTACAGTAAATCTCACTATGTTCAACTAACTTTATAACGCTTTCTTAACCTAATCAAACCAAACTTAAGCAAAGCTAACCTAGCTTAGCCTACACAAGCCTACTTTTTCAAATATTCTATAAGCTATAATATTACTGTACCTATCCAAACCAAACTAAGCCTAATCATTTCACAAACCGTTTCATCTTAATTCAGACTAATGTATACTTTCTCATCCTATTCTAACTGTACGAAATTAGCCTAACCTAACCAGTTCAGTTCCATACCAGCTCAACCCCAACAACCATCTGCTGGCCAAAGTCCTTTGGCAACCTCCCCATCCACCGCACAATTCCATTGACCAGACACCCGTCATCACTCCTGTACAGGGCACGGTCCCCAATCAGCAGCGGCGGTCCGAACATCCAATCCTCCATGACGGACAGCACAAATTGGTATTGCTCACAAGGAACACAGCAGGACTTGTGTGTATATTTTCGGCAACTTGGCTGCTGCTGTCAAGAAAGCCGTGCAATGTTCATCTGGATTTCGAAATCGCCTCCTTCCCTTGGGATTTTGCCAAGACGAGAAAGTGAAAGGAGAAGGAGGTGTCCTGATGCTGCTGGAGCTGAGTTGTTGCAGTGTCAATGGGGTCGTACTTGGCAGGACAAGGATTGGACTGAGAAGTGAGATGTTGAAATATTGCATCTGGGGTTTTCCTTGTTGGATAAGGAATGACTTTAGAGATCATAATAGAATAGAGGGTTTGAAGCCTGGGTCTATGGACGCATGGTTTGAATCAACATCGAATAATGTATTGTCTAAAATTATTTATTAAATTACTTATAATCTGCATTCTGCAATGCTTTTCAAGTATAATAAAAAATGGATATCTTAATTGTCCATATGGAATGTTAATGATTGCTTATTGCGCTAATTTCATAACTTTTATATGCCATGAATTAACGCTGAATCTGAGCTATACAAAAGTACATTAAACCATTAAACTGAACCATCCATGAATGTATAGTTCTGTTTCTCCACGACAGCAACATTTTTGTGACAAAAGATCCTAACAAGTGTTGTCAGTGATTATTAAGTGATGTGCTAACCCAAAACCATATACGTAGACGATATAAATAACACCGTTGTTGTTACTAATTTACTATTATCTATGCCCAAAGCCAAAACATACCCCTTATAAAATATAGCGATGTCCCGAGGTACACTTGAATCAAGAGCTAGAGTAATCGAATAACAATGCAAACAAATATACAGATATATTGAACCAGAGCAGAGCCTGTAAACATAAACGTAGCAAACGCGTCCAATTTGTCGCTCATCAGCTTTGTTCTCTCCTCGTTCTTCTTTCTCCTTCCATCTCTTTACGTCATAAATAATCTCTTTCCCCTGGTTGGACTCCTAACTCACTCAACCCTCTTTGCAGCCTTTCTCTTTTTGCAAGGCAGTCAGCGCCGTGAGCGCACCTCAGCTCCACTGCACTGCTCCAGAAACTCAGCTCAATTCAGGACAGACATGCCCGTGCGACGCATAAACACAGCCACGCACCGACGCGGACACTGCCTGAGCTGAGCCCGACGGATGTGCACTCAGCAGCAGGCGAGAACTCAGTGAAGAGACGAGTTCGAGTGTAGAAAAGAAGACTCAGCTCCATCCAGAATAAAAACGAACAACGAAGGCTGAGTCTTTGCAAGAAGTCGAGCATCTTCTTCTTCTTCTTCTTCTTCTTCTTGCACCGCGCCCTCCTCAGCAGCTGCCTCAACGACGTGACTCACCATAACAGAGTGGACGCCCATTTCCACAGGCATCTAGAGAGAAGAAAGAGCCCGTGCCCAGACGACGTCGACCCCGAATCTCAGCATGTGCTCCACTTGCTCCTCCTCTCGGTGACGCACCCCGACCACGATGAACTGCTCCCGATCCGCCGTCGAACTCTCCTCGCCGTCCACGCCGCCACCGGCGCAGAGGGGCGCGGCAAAGTCGGACACCTCGGAGGACCCTCCGCCCACTTCCCCAGAGCCACGATCCAGATTCAAATCGTTTGGCGCGTGGCTTCAGGAGCGATCTCGATCTCTGAATGAGGTCCACCTGGCGCTCAAGCCCTGGAAGAAGAGGTGGACGTCCGTCTATCGACGGCGGAGGCAGCGACGGCAGCAGCTCAGTCACCGGGAGCTGCCAGCTTTGCCTCCGCAGCCGATTCCGCCTCACCCTGCGGCCAATGGTGACGCCCATGAGCCAGAGCTCGAACACCTGGCCATCGACCTGGAGAACCTGAGCCCTGGCACCGCCTTCCTTCCCGACGATCAGTTTGACGACATTGAGAATGAAGATCACGTCGGGGAGGTCGATTTCTCGCAATGTCTGGAACAAGTCAAAGAGGTAAGAAAACATTGACTTTATATTCATGTGATTGCTGTTAACATGAAGCAATTTTCATTCTAGTACGGTTGGTACTGGGGCCCGATCTCTGGCGATGCCGCCGAACGCCTGCTCCTGACCGAGCCCGACGGCTCCTTCGTGGTCCGCGACAGCAGCGACGACCGCTACATCTTCTCACTCACCTTCAAGCTGAACGGCTCCACTCGCCACGCGCGAATCGTGCACGAGCACGGATACTTCAGCTTCGGCACCTTCACAAAGTTCCGAGCGAGGACGATCGTGGACTTTATCGAGAAGGCGGTGAAGCACTCGCGGTCGGGGCGCTACCTCTTCTTCCTGCATCGGCGACCGGTGCTGGGGCCCATGAGGGTGCAGCTCATGCATCCAGTGTCGAGGTTTAAGGAGGTGCAGAGCTTGCAGCATCAATGCAGGTAGGAAAGATGAACGATTTAGTGCTCTCAACTCGTGCTTATACATTTCCTCCTCCTTCCAGATTTGTCATTTTAAAACACGTTCCTCGTGACCTCCTCCACAACCTGCCCCTCCCACCAAAGATCCAGGAGTATCTCAACACGCCGTTCTACTACTCCGAGTCCATCGCCTTGGAGGCGGCACAGGAGGCTTTTGACCGGAGCAGAGAATTCGGAGGCGACAAGTGGACCGCTTCCGAGGAGCCCACCAAGGCAGCTTCCGAAGACGGGCAGTAATCATAAACGATACAAACGGCACAAAAATGTTATTGTTGTTATTAAAAAGGCTAAATTATATATCTATTGTATGTTAATACTTTTTATGAAAGGAACTATTGAGCGATATTAAATATGCTTAAACACAAATATAAAGCCAAATTGACTTATTGTATTCGGGAGTGACGATTATTTTGCCTGCACAGATTTTAGCAAACATATGAGCACAATAATTTTGTGGAATGGAATGTTCTTTATATTAATTCTACTTATATGGGTACCGGGTATGTCTAGTGAAAGAGGGTAATATTAACATGGCCATTTCCAGCACTCGCATCAGAAGCTCGAGGAGGATCTTCTGCAAGTTTCATGATCTTGGCTACATCCATGGAACTAATACTTAACTCTTTAGGATAAATAAAACACTTTTCTTTTATCTAAGCTCCATCCATTTAAAATTCGATAAATGAACATAAACACAGAGTATGTACCTTTGAAAAATGGAATCTCGTCAGGCTGATCGAGTTAGCAGAATTAAAATTCAACAATAAGTTTATTATTATCTTCTTGAAAATGTCTCATCCATACAATAAAAACGATAGACAGCAAATGCAATCTCTTATAGGAAGTTGATTATGACTTAAAAGATCAGTATAAATTCCTAGTTTCTAATAATAATAATATTTCATGATGATTTCGGCTGACAATATGGGAAACAAAATATAAGTACATTTGTTCCCTAACTCAATTAATTTAAACAAATTAACCAAAGATCTGTTGCACATGCTCGGACAATCGCTAACCACCCTCCCAATCTTAACTTAAAAGATGGGAATGTAGTTATCGATCTTGGCCCTGTGCTTCTGCGCCACGCACTCCGAGATCCAGACCACGTTCCTGCACTCCTGCTCCTTGAGCTTGAGGAACGAGTAGAAGACGCCAAAGTGGAACTGCTGCATGAACGCGTTCACGTTCAGCTTGACCTCGTATTCGAAGAACTTGTCCTCCAGGGTCTTCTCACCGGGGTTGGTACCGGCGCCCTCGAAGCATTGCTTGTAGTCCTGGAAGAGATATTACATAAGTGACGGAAAACGACTCCTGGAAACTTTTGCTAGTGACTTACCGAATAGTACTCAGCGACGCTGCGAACCTGATCGTAGTCATCAGCCCTGGCCAGCGCCTTTAGCCCGTCCGGGTAGAGCTTCCCACACGTCGGGTACAGCTTCTCCCTGTCATCCTTGGTCAGCTCCGTCCCGAACGAGTTGATGGTGATGATGAAGGCCCTGCGGTCGGCCTCGAAGGCGAGGATCTCGCACATGACCTCCTCGGTCTCGCCGCCAATGTCCTGGCAGAACTTGTAGAATGCCTCCAGGTAGCTCTTGTAGAGCGTGTTGCGGATGATCTCAATGTTCATCTCGTCCAGATCTTGCTCGTTGATGCAGCTTTCAAAGAACGGGGCTGCAATAAAAGAGTATTATTAACTCTACTCTGTTTATATTATGAAGGTCAAATACCGAGAGGAGTGTCCACAAGCACGGCGTTGTAGAGCTCAGCTGGCGTTGAGGCGACGTGAATGGCCTCCATCTGCTCGAAGCTTCCCAGCGGGTGGCACTTGCTCACCAGCTCTGAGATGGGGCGCTGGTGCAGGGTGCCAGTGATCAGTAGGATGATGTTGTCGATCATGTAGCTGTAACTATAATAGAAAGAAGGCTTTAAAGGCTGTCTTAAGGCGTTTTGGTTCCAGTCTACTCACGTGATGAAGTCTAGGAATGTCGCGAGCTGTCCGCACGAGTGATTCCTCATGTGCTGGAACTCTGTGACGAGCTTCTCCCTCAGCTGGTCGTCGATGACAGACACCTGCAGCGGGCTGGGCATGTTGGCCAGGAAGTTGCCGTAGTCGGTGCTCTGGAGGTGGAGCTTCAAATCTGAAAGACCAATTATAGGTCACTTTACGAGTCTAATAAGGGCTATTAGAGGCCTAATGGGGTCACTCTTGCTCTTCTTTGCTTACCGTCGAGGGTCTCACACTGGACCAGATTGAGGTAGTCCGTCTGCTTGAGGATCCCGTTCTTGAACCCCCTGCACAGCCCCTCCAGGTAGCCGTTGTCAATGTTGAACATGTGACCCTTCATGGTGGCGATCGGGACGTCGAGGGTGATCACAAAACGCCTAGACGAAAATATCCAACTGCTGGTGCCTGGTTGAGCAGCTTGTGATGACAAGAAGGCTGAGTAGCTGCAGCACGCACTCACGGCTGAGCCTGCTGGATGGAAGAGACCTCTTGCGAGCTTATAGCAAAGGAAGTTCGATTTCTCTATACAAGTGACTGAGAGGGCGCTGCGAGATGCACTTCACAAGTCATATGACTCACAAAAACTTGTGGATTTTAAGTCGGTCTCGAGTAGATAAAAAAATACGAAGATGATCATGTGACGCATTTGGAAAAGAGTGAAATACCGGAGTAGATTACGAAGTAAATAATTTTATATTATAAACTAAGATGATAGAAATGTATATTGCAGGGGACCAGCCTATGCAAAAAAAATGGAAGGCCTTGTGTAGTTCATAGAAGAAAGCAAATGGTAGGTGTCCTTTTCTCTCTTAGTTTTAAACCATTGCCGCGAAGGCGCTAGATGCAATTTTTCTCTTTAAGATTCACATTTCGTTGTTATAATTTTATATCACATTATACGCGTTTGATGTTTTCACCATCTTCACTGGTCCAGTTTGACGTTGGTGTGCAGCGGCTTGCACGCCTTGAAGTTCCTCGAGAGGCCGACCCTGAGCACGCCGGTGGGCGAGGGCGTGGCACCGCCAGAGGAGCCAGATGCGCCCTTGGACATCCTGGGAGCAACCCACTTGGGCACGGCACGGGCACTCGTGGGAGTGGTGACAGCGGGACGGATGGACTTGGGGGTGATTTGAACCTTTGGCGGCTCCGGCTTTGGCGGCACTCTCGAAGGCTGGGTGGGCTCCTTTGTAATCGTAGGTGTGGGAGTGTCCTTCTTGGCTGTCGTCGGTTTAGGAGTGGCCTTTGGAGGCGGCCTGACCGCTGGCACCGGCTTCGCCTTGTCCTCCTTCTTCCTGTCGCTTCTCCTCGTCAGAGTCGGACTCTTGTTCTCCTTCGTCCTCACCTTTGACGCCTTTTCTTGCCAGTCGTCATCGTCGTCGTCATCGTCGTCGTCAGTCACGTCTGGCACCTCGGTCACGCCTTCCTCCTCCTCCATGTCCTCGTCAGGACTGAGGATCTCAGTTGACGCCTCGGAGGCTTTGCACCCCTTGCTGTTCTCTTTCTCCTCCTCCGGTTCCTCCTGCAGCCTCGACACCTTGTTTTCTACCTTCTTGCCGCACGTCTTGCTGTTGTCAGCCTTCTTGCTGCTCTTGGTATCTGTGGCCCACTCATCCTCATCGTCGCTGTCCAGAACCATCCTCTTCTTGCTCTTTCTGTTCCTCTTACTCTTCTTCTTCCTCTTTGGCGAAACACCCTCCTCCTTCTGCTTCTTCTCCTTGCTGGCCTCGATGGCCATCTGCAGCTGCCTCTGGAACACCCTCTCCTCCCTCGACAGATGACCGAGGTCAGTCCTGGCCCTCTTGCTGCTGGGCGACGGTACGGCCACCTCCTCGGGCTCGGTTTCGATCTCGTCCTCATTCTCGACGTCGTCGTTCTGAGTGGACGTTACCGGCGCCGAGTCCACCTTTCCCAGGGGCGTCTCAGAACTCGACTGGGTCGAGGACTGGGTGTTGGGCTGTGCCTGGGGAGGAGGGTCGATCTTGGCCACTGGTGCAGTCGCCTTGGGACCCTTTGCTCTCCTCGAGAGCTTAGACTTGACCCTCTCTGATGGGGACAGCAGGAGGTCGTCGTCCAGGTCGAGGTCCAGGTCGGAGGCGGACGATAGGGAAGACATGGTGTCGACGGAGATTCGCCTTTTTTGCTTCCGTTCAAATGGTTCCGTTGGGATTCTTGTTTTGGTCGGTTTCGTGAATCGTGATTTTTGCTCCCGCCGATTCTCCAAAATATTCTAGATTAGGGGAGACAGATACAGAAATCAAAAGTAGAAGTAGCTAAGGATCATAGATAGATCTATGAGAAGTAGTGAAAAAACATGAAGCTACTATAAAAGGGCTTTGTATACTAACTTCATGGAAAAAAAACGTAGTATAGTACGAGTATATAATAATAAATGGCATATTTCTCCAATTTAAACCATGTCTGTCGATATTATAGGTTTTAGGATGTCAAGGTGAATGGAAATATTCTAAGTATAAAATATTTAATAGTGTAGATGTTGCTTTTTTGCATATAACTCCGATATAATCCATATCTGTTGATATTATAGGTTTTAGGATGTTTAAAGTTTTAGGATGTGATGGGAAATATTCTAAGTAAAAGTAGTGTAGGTATTGCTTTTTTGCATATAACTCCGATATAATCCATATCTGTTGATATTATAATTACTGATCTAAAAAAGGGCTATATGATGTAGGAAACTGTACTTGTTAAATACAAATTGGCCGCAATGGCCAGCTATACCGTATATAAAAAATCATATCCAATTTTTGTGACCCTTTTGCCCTTCCTTACTAGTACATTAATGACTTTAAATTGGCCTCATCTAGCATCTTCTCTCCTCCTTCGACCGTCCCATCTGGAATCATCATCTTCTGCCTCTTGAGGCTCATTTTTGGGGGCGAAATTCCTCTTTGAATTGAGCAAAGAAAAGAAAGAAACGGCGAATAATGGTAATCTGGCCTTGACACACGAAAGCGAAACTTTGGAGGGAGGAAGGAAGGAAGGAAGCAGGCAAGAAGAATGAAAAGGAAGAGGGAAGGATTACACTGTGGGATTACGCTAGAATCAATTTATTTAGGAAACATTTAGCGCCATATGCAAAGCTCTATTGATTCATCTGAGTACATTTAAACAGTATAACTGGGCTATTAAAGATACGACTGTGGATTATTAGTATTATGCACGCAGCATTTTCCGCCTCCTCCTTCTTCTCAAAGGGATTAAAACCGAACCGTTAGACACTTTTGCATGTCTCTATTTTGCGCAATTATTTTTTCCCACGTCGTCTACATAATGCATGCTCATTATATTCAAAGCCATTGATCAAGAAGACACGACTTATTGGCATTCAGATATACGGATAAAACCTCACTTGCTTATTTTATGAAAAGAAGATCCTTATTTGTACCTCACTCTCACAAACCAAGGACTTTTTATGCACGCAATATTTGTATAGAGGGAGAAGACATATTTAAAAGGCAAATTTGAGCACACAATGACGAATCAGATTTAATTTCATGCCTTTAACTCTTGCTATTATATCACGAGGGACGACAAAGAAGAAAAAAGACCTTTACAATCTACGAATCTCATGCAAGTGTATTTTGTGAGTGGAATTAAAACCTTTTGTCTCAAAATCCTTCAAATGAGAGGAAGTCGACTCTTCATTTTCTACAATTAAATTGATTTGTCCTTGGTTCGAATAATATCCATGATGAGCTCCCATCATTATCCAATCATTACACGACGACTCGCTAAAAAGCACTTTGAGCTCATATAATCATCCATAATTCCCCTCAAATTTGGCATTTCCACCCTCCTCGCATTTGAAAAGTGGAGCCAATTCCAAAGCTCTGTCATGGTTTTAAATGTCCCCTTTTTGCGTTCATCTTCTAACCCTTTTTTCCACCACAATCGTTGCCATATTCGGTGTTTGCCAGCTCGTTTAAAGGCAATGTGTTCCGTATAAGGTTACAACTCTTTTCTTCGTTTTCAATGGGAAATGTCCCTGAACACTCATCACGTTTTCTTACAACAAACGTAAGCATTTCTACAAATGTGAATGTCAGAAAGAACGATTTTCACCTTTTTCGAGTTATGGAGAAACGAACGGTTTTATACCGTTTTTATACTTTTATCCTCTTTCTTCTATTGCGTATATGTATCACAGTGGTTTGGAATGAGATCATACGTTATAATCAGTATTTGCATTTTAAAGTGCTGTATGATGTTATTTTCATGAAATATTAGTTATATGAACCCACTGTGCCATATTTGTGTTGAACCGCCCACGTGACTGCTCGTTTTCCGACTGTGAAGGCGTGAAAGAAAAGCATTAAAACGCAGTCGTCCCTCCTCGTAAACCCCCATTTTATACCACCACGAATATGCACAAGGATATCGAAAAAACGAACGGGGGCATCGTCATCGCAAAGATCATTACTTAGAACGAGTCCAAAAATGCTCCACAAAAATGCTGATCTTGAGGCTGAAAACGGAGATTGAGATACATTCCACCGATGACGCTCCACGAAAGTATTTTTCCGCCTTAAAATGGGTTTTAGAGGGCAAGCCAAGCAAGCAAGCAAACCACGGAGGCTGCTTTATCGTCGCATTCCTGGTGCCCAAAAGTCCTTGCAGCAAAGCTTTTTTCCTTCTTCTTCTTCTGCTCAACCCGGACCGACCGACGCGACGCTCGAATATTCAAGGGAACCAAAAAAATGATTCGCTCCGTAAAAGTTTCTTTTCGCTGCAGAGTGGTTTCTTTCTTTCTTCTTCTTTATGCACGCTTGCTACCGGGTCGGTAGGAGCTCGCACTGCTGCTCTACCTGAAATGCGTACCCAAGCAAGACTTGGTTTTTGTATCAAAGTAGCTGCCAAAGAATGAATACGACCAAGTCTGTCTCCTCCTCCTCAAGAAGCCAGGGCGAGCGATCGAGAAGAAAAGAAACTGTGCCGAGCTGCGCCAGGTGATTGCGACATACCCTAGCAGAGCAGGAGCTTTGGGAGCTAAGAAAGAGGTCTGTCCTCCGAGAGTGCCTCCGAGCGACCAAAAGTCTCCCCTCCACATAGGGGGGATCTGATAGATGATGGGAGCGATATGTGTGCTTGGTGGTGATCAAAAGCGCGGCAGCGAGGGCGACGGCCACTCGCGCATGCATGCAGCAGTGTGACTCAGTTCAATCTTGTGCGGCAGCAAACGTAGAGCAACTTGAAAAGATTCTTGTTCTCGTTCCTCCTTCTTTTTGTTGTGTAGAAGAACACAGTGAATGCATTTGGAATTAAGGTGACTTTCCTCCTCTTTTGTGTGTGCGAATTTTAATGTGAGCGACAATAGTGTTTGTGTTTCCGCTGGCCTAGTTCGAGATGGAGTCGTACGAGGAGATCAAGCGGACGTGTCTGGAGAAGGGCTCGTTGTGGGAGGACCCGGAATTCCCCGCCACGCAGAGCTCAGTGTACTACCATCAGACGCCGCCCTATTCCTTTGAGTGGAAGCGGCCCTCGGTAAGAATGACCGAATAAGGTCAAGAGATTGCTACATGTGTGATCGAAATCTCTTTGGGTCATGTACGGCCATATTAAGACATAATGAATGAACTTCTTATCCTTAGTACAGTACAAGACATTGATAATCTTTAGTATGTTAAGACAGGAAGCAGATTGGAAATGTCAATAGTCTTATTCAAGTAGTCCTCTATAAACACTGTAGATACTGCTCATTGCAAATCTCAATATTTGGAGACTGGGTGAACTGAGCACCTTATGCTTTCTTGGAGACATAGAATGGATCAACTAGAACTAGTATACCAAAGGAAATTAGAATCTGATAGACCGTTTTCAAATGGGAAGGCACCAAAGTTTACTTC
>LR138936.1:2910-25664 GCA_900659605.1 Tisbe holothuriae | reverse complement strand
TAAAAGAGTCCTCTTGGAGTTATTATTGTTGTTCAAAATCACTCGAACACATAACTGTGTAGTGATTGTAAGCAGGGGTAATAAACATGAACAATTTGAGGGGCTTCTAATTTGTTTATGAATCAGAATGTGTGTGTAATTTCTAAGGCTTCTTCCGAGCTTTGATGTGATTTTGTATGAGTAAAAGTTGGCAAATGTAATAAAACGACATAAAGGACTCAATAAGTCCGGTTTAGTCGGAAATTGTACAATTTTAGGCTTAAAACAATTATCATTCTTTATTAGTCGCATTTTATCGTACTGTCGTATTTAAGATTATCCCAATAGCTATAAAACAATTTATGGTTGTTCTTGTGTAAAATCACGTACGTAATTCCAAATCATAACACACAGAAGTACAACAATAATAATTGCCTGTATTTACTTCTCGGAAATAGATGCTGGGGTGAAACAATAATAATCTAGCGGAAACTGATATCATAAGAATAACAAAAATATGACCTAGCTTTGATGACGATGCTTAAAAGACCATAAAATGGAATTATAGAATCTGTACAAATCTAGCATTGGGTCTTGATTTGACGGCTCAGTGTCTTTCTCCAACTGCTCATTTGAACATCAACATACGTTAAACCCATCTTTGAGCATATATAATGCAACCTTGGACGAGGTAAGACGTTTTGTGCGCGTAATTAATCCATTAATGACATCTTTATAAACTATTTCACACCTCTTTGACCTTCATTTCGTCCTTCGCTTTACAGCCTGTCCATTATATTCCTACTACACTCCATATGTCAAACAAGAGCTCAATATGATGACTCACCGGACATATCCGCCGACCTATTCGACAGCCTGCTAGATGTCACTGACTATGACCTGCGTGTGCGACCTGCACCACAGGTACGAGCTTTTACGACACATCACGACACGTCACTTAAACATTCATTCCAGGGTCGAGATCGCCCCGTCCAAGTCCTTTCCTCAATCTACGTCTATTTCATGGGCCACATTGCCGAGGAGAGCCTTGAATTCGATGCCTATCTCATGATACGGCACCGGTGGAACGATGAAAGGCTCAATTTCGGGAATACGAATCTCAGCGCCAGTCAGATTTGGCAGTATAGCAGTATTGAGGGTGAGTCGTGGTACTCGGATCGGATCTGGACGCCCAATGTGTACATCGAGAATGAGGTCTCCACGGATATTATGGATCTGGTCAGGGAGAATGTCTTTGTCAGGATTTTGAATACGGGAGAGGTCCAGCTCAATTATAGGTGAGGATTAAATAAACAGATCTGACAACTGACAAGAACTTTTTTCGTTTAGAGTTTCTTCCAAGATTCTTTGCAATATGGACTTGCACAGGTTTCCTCATGACATTCAGGGTTGCCGGATTAAAATAGAGAGCTGTAAGTCGAAATGCATCTGCAACCTGTTTCAGATAAATATATTTGTCATTTTAGGGACCCTGAACACGAACGAGTTGACCATGGGCTGGGAGTCGATCAACCCGCTCGAGTTCAACGACTTCATCATCCCCGAGTACACGCTCACAGACTTCACCACCGAGGACGGCATCTCGTGCTACAACAGCGCGTTCCCGTCGCCGAGGTCGAGGATGCTGGATCAGCACTATTACGGGGCAAAGGGTCAGAAGGGAAAGGTGGTGGACAATCCATGCGCATCTGAGGCATCAGGCCTGACAAGTACGACAAATAATAGCCAAGTATTAACAACTAACTGCTATCATCTGTTTTAGAAAATTACAGTTCCCTGACGGTCAACTTTACTCTGAAGCGAGATCTGGGCAGCTATGTCATCGACTACTACATTCCCAGCATCCTACTTGTGGCCATGTCATGGGTTGCCTTCTGGCTCGACCCTAGCGCGGTGCCTGGAAGGACGACTCTAGGTAAGTGTTTAGTGAGCAGTGGGTGCGTCGTTTATTTCGAGTTTAACTGTGATGGCCGACAAGGCTGTTAGACCTGATGAGACGCCTAGCCAGGTTAGGTGACCCGTGAGGGGAGTGCTTAGGGCTGCCCAGGGCATGCACAGAGTGCGCCACCTTGCGGAGCATGTAGAATCGGCCGGCGTGGTGGAGGGCAAAGTTGTCGAAGAATACAGGCCCGACGAGCAGTTCACCCTGCTTGTTGCGGACTAAATCATCAACCTTTAAACGAAAGAGACCATCAATATTGCATTAAGTGTACAAAGACTAGTTTTAATACCTTCACGTCAAAGAGAGCGAATTCCGGGTCCATTGCTCCGTAGCCATCCCTCATGGTCCAGAGAATGTATCCTCCGGGGCGGAGAACTCGCAGCAGCTCAGGGAAGGATGAGGGCGAGATGCGCCCCGGCGCGAATCCAGATGCCATTAGAATGACGTCATAGCTCTCTGAAAAAGCATGAATGAGGGTTGTAAATCACACGCATAGAATTTCAATTGACTTTAAATGCGATTGATAAACAAATATTTTGATTACCGTCATTAACTGGGATCGATCCAAGCCCGGCCACCTGACCCAGAATACAGTTCCTGTAGATCTTTGCCGCCTTGATGGCAGTCAGGGACTTGACGTTCGACTCCAACCCGTCAATGACATTGTATCCATAATGACTGAGCTCCATTCCCACAAGGCCAGGGCTGGCCACATGAGAGCTCACGTCCAGAATCTCCACATTCCTTTGCATCCTCAGCTTGAAGAAAGCCTTGCAGAGCTTTACATGGCCAGAGTAATGGCCGACGAGAACCATATCTTGCTCCTGTATGGACATAAACTGTATGGAATGTGGTCAATAGTTGGGTCATATGTGTTTACCTTGTCAGCCCATTCATCGTAGTACTCAGCATCAGTTCCCTCAGCCCCTGACTCCTTGATAGCAGTAGCTAGTAGAGACGGCATCTGCTTGCCAGAGAGCACACCCTGCGGCTCGAATGTGGGCGTCTCCACTCGACGGACAATGTAGAGCAGCCCCTCCAGTCCAGAGTGCGGGTCCTCAAAGCGCTCGGCCAGTTTCTGCACCACGCACTTGCCAGCCTTCTCCAGAGAAGCGAGGTTCTCCTCAATCAGAGCGTAGTCGGCCTTCTTGCTGTGGTCATCAGCGCGGAGGGTCCACAGAATATGCCCGTCTATGAACAAAATCATGGTTATATTGTGCTGTTAAACGGCGTATAATTGCTCTATTACCTGGTCTAGTGACCCTAAGCAGCTCCTGAATAGCATCGGGGGAGATGCCTCCGACCATGACGACCGCATCATACACATCCTCCCTGATGCCAGTCAAGTTGTGGTGATCAAACGACCTGCAGATGTAGTTGCGGTAGAGCCCGAGCTCGCGGACACGGTCCAGAGTAGGGCGGTCAGGGTCCAGGGCGTCCAAGTTGGTGTATCCCTTCGTTTGGAGCTGTAAATTAAAACACGTCAAACATGCATGACAAGATAATTTCGCCAATATCCGTCGTGGGAAAAGAATTCTCTGCTCTGCGGCTAATTTGAGAACGTACAAATCAGAAACCGGCAACGGTAAAAATTAGACGCAACAAGTGATGATGATATTTTCCTCCTTCCCACAGACGAACGTGATCACGTTTTCCTCGTAATGTGTTATTTAACCGCATCTAATTCTTACCCTGGCCGCGAGAATTCCAGGGCCGGGCATGGGGTTGAGAATGTCCGACTCCTTGGGAAGACGAAGGCGGAGAAACTCAGAGCCAAGCTTGTCCAAGCCAATGTAGTTCTCATACTAGAAGAAGCAAAGACGTGATAATGTGTCATGTTCTAAATCTTAAGCAAGTACACAAAGTACAAGAACTAAAGAAGAAACTTGTATAACATGCAGGTATTGCAGGGGTAGATATAAGTACGCAGTAGAATATGCTTTAGTTTAGTGTATGATCATGTTGTACCCTCTGCTTGTTGTCATCTTGATAGAAGTCTAGCGACAAATCCGCGATTGCTTTGGAGAGATCTCCTACGGTGAGCGTGGCTGCTGTTGCCATGGTGTCTCAAATGATGATACTTGTCCGACGGCGGTCGAAGGCCAACTGAGAGGGTAAACAGAGGACTGCAATCGGTTTTATAGGAATAAGAAAAGAGTATTCAGTTGAGTGTATTTGGGCATAGGAGAGAGGGGAAAACAGGCCCGAGAAGGAAGAATCTCTCCTTGCCTCGTTCTTGTCAAGCCAGTTTTGAGGATGAGGAAGAAAAAAATGCAAGAAGAGTCGGAAAACTGGTTTTTCGTGTGGGTTACTCTTGTACATATGATCATTGTCTGCGTGTGCTTTTGCTGGTTTATTACAAATAGAGTACACTATGAGAATTGTGCCTTACACTCTATACCCTACCCCAGGCCTTGACCCTACCTGAAAACTAACTTGTGACTTACCTTAAAGAAGGAGTACCACTCAGTACCTAGCCTACAATGGCAACACTTTTCAAACACGCTTACACCGCGACTGATCCTCTATTTATAACTACATTTCCCACATTTGCGTTCAATTTTAGAACACACTACTTGTGTGCATTATTCTCTGCTGTCCTTACACACTTGTTCAAAGCAATTTTCATATAATCATTTGTTTACCCTCAGCAATTGCATGATAACTAAAGTAGTAGCATACAAAAATGCCACATTTCAGGCACATCCACCTGGCTAACCTTCATCACCCTGACCCACAACACTGGCACAAACCAACTCCCAAAGCTGAGCTACATCAAATTCCTGGACATTTGGTTCCTCGGCTGCACTCTCTTCATCTTTGCATCCCTGCTCGAATTTGCCTTTGTAAACACTATATCAAGGAGAAAGTACGTTTTTTATTTCCATGTTTTGAACGTTTATATAAATTTATAATATAAACAGCCGTACCGTTCACATGGAGAAGCTGACCGCTCGTAACATCATCCCTGCCGCTGCATCCGTGTTCACCACCCCAGTTGTCACAAGGAGGAACTCTGAGATTGTCATTCCACCGTCAAAGAAGAAGCTGAGTCATTCCGGATCCATCAGGATTAGGCACTCTTCTGACGATGATGTAACTATTTAACTATTTAACTAATTAAGCGCTTAATGAGGCCATTTTATAGCATCAACAAACGGTCTACTCCATGGAGTCCATATTCTCGAACGGGTCCAACGGTGAGGTGAAGGCAAACGGAAGCCCAGTTCCAAAGGGCCCTCCGAGCAGGTTCCTCTCAGTCCCTGTTCCTGATATCTGCGTAGACGTGAGCGATGAGGACTCTGACAACGGCGTCGCCCTACCCGTCAATGAGGTTCATTCTGAGCAAGGGGACACCGGGTCATCCTCAGATGGGAGTTCCTCAGCTGAGCAGCAAAATGCCGCTCATAAGCACCTGACGCTCAACTTTGATCACATGACGAGTGAGGAGATTGCGATCTGGGTGGACACCAAGGCGAGGATTATCTTCCCGCTGCTCTTTGTCATATTTAATATTTTGTATTGGTGCTTTGCGTTCAGAGTGGATTGCAGTCTGTGGAAGGATTGTGGGAGCGATGATTCATCATTTGCTTTTTAAGCTAATGAACAGCACGAACTTGCTTGGAATACGTAATATTTAAATAAAGCTGCCATATACTAACGTACATAATTTATGAGTAATAAAGAACCAAGATCCCGAAAGTAGATCCTAGGTTTCGTGATTTCGTCTGACAAAGTTCCGCTTCCTTTCCGTTCGCGGCGCCCAAAATTTAAATCGCTCAACTGAAAAATTAAGAACCTGTCGCTGGCTGAGGGAAAAGAGGCAAAAACGGTGAAAGAGCTAAAATCGGTGACGCATTTTGCACAGGGCACGCCCCATAGTCCTCTTATCTGACTGCCAGCTGCCCCAGCCCCACCATGACGGACCCGTGCGAGTACCTCCGCACCCACACCCCGGACGCCTGGCACGCCCTCTGCAAGATGCACCTCAGCTTCATGCTCGACCTCACCACAGACGACTGCTCCTGCACCGGGGTCTACGACCCAGCAGGACACGCCCACCACAGTGCCACGCCCTCTTCCACGCCCTCCAAACCCCGCGGACTCGCCAGATTCACTCCACGCAAGCTGCTGTCCTCGTCCACCGGGGGCAGCTCCATCATGGACGGCGCCGCACTCACTCACGAAGGCGTGTGCCAGGTCTACCAGCTGATCCAGTACCTGGGCCGCGACTATAACATTGGCACCGAGGGGCTCTTCCGCAAGCACGGCAACCTCAAGAAACAGCAGAGCCTCAAGGAGAGGCTGAACCAGGGCGTGTCCATCGACCTGGACGGAGGCGACTTCTCTGTGCACGAGTGCGCCGCGGTGCTCAAGTCGTTCCTATCGGAGCTGTCGGAACCGCTGCTCACAGATGCGTACTACAAGGCGCATTGCCAGGTGGCTCTCATGGTCAAGAAGACCATGAACGACGAAGAGCAGAAGGCGGCCGAGACCAAGAAGATGCATTGCCTCCAATTGTTGCTGCTGCTCACGCCAGAGCCCAACTACAACATGCTCAAAGACCTGCTCCTTTTCCTACAGAAGGTGGCCCAGAATGAGGACAAGAACAAGATGTCGGCCACCAACCTGGGCATGATGTTCGCCCCGCTCATCATGTGCCCCAGAAAGCTCTCGGCGGAGAGCCTGCAGTCGAACCATCAGCTGCTCACTCGTGCCGTTAGCTTCATGATTGAACACGCACCCGATTTGTTCGAGAAACCGCCGCAGCTGATGAGGGATGCCGAGATCCAGTTCCAGGGCACGAAGCGCCACCCCGGCTCGGCCAAGAAGCCAGTTCACACCACTGATGGGTCCGTCCAGAGCCCCGTGGTGAACACGATCTACTCTTTCGTGGACAGGGACAAGACGACCGCGTGTGCGGCAGAGCAGAGCACCGAACAGGCCCTTGCCCAACTATACGCCCACGTGCAGGCTATGCCTGAGTCAGCTCAGAAGAAGAAGCTAATCTCTAAGCTGAACGATGCAAACGGCCACGGCACTCCGGGGTTCATCAAGACCACCAAACAGCTTAAGAAGAACGGCGGCGAGGGACTCAAGAACCTGCTCACGCCCAGGCGCAATGCCAACAAGAGCGGCGCCGACAAGATGGGCCGCAACGGCAGTTACAGCTTCAAGACGCCCAGTTCTGTTCGCACGGCGCCGCAGCCATCGCAGCTGCTGCACTCGTTCAAGAAGAACAGCGGTGAGGTGGTGCCAGAGGTGAACCAGAAGCTGCTGTCTCCACAGTCGTCCCCGGCCCTCTTGTACTCGCCCTCTGCCATCGACTCCATTGCGAAGAAGAAGGGAGACGACGACGATGTAACTACTGTTGAGGTCAATGTTGGGGTGCACAACAACAGCAAGCCCGAAAACCTCGACGGCAGCTACATCAACGTGGGCATGACTCCCACCCCAGCCCCAAGGGCTTCGCGTGCCCCTCCCCCGATCCCGCAGCGTATCAGTTCCCTGACCCCATCCGTGGCAACGGAAGCCACGCCCACAGCTGCACAGAGGGACAACTCTCCCATTACCAGCTGCACAAAGAAGATGACCGGTGAAATGCAGAAGAACATGATGACGCCACGCAGCCGCCGCCCTGTGCTCGCAGTCTCTACAGGGGCCTTGGACACGGCCAGTGAAGGGTTCAAGCTGCCTGGAGAGGTTCTTGGCAGGGCCAGTGAGCGCGGTCAGAGCGTGTTTATCCCCGGTGAGAGTCCCTGCCAGCCGCCAGTGTACAACGAAGATGAGCCCGAGTATGTTGAGCTCAAGGAGGAGGAGGAGAAGACGACCCCAGACTCATCTAATGATGAACAGAGCATGGCCGAGACGGGGCCTGCCGAGGAAGAGGAAGATGACGGATCCGCAGACACGGACTCGGAGTCTGATCGATACTTTGCCCAGATGGAGGAGGATGAAGATGCGGAAGCCCCCGCAGATATCTCAAGCAGTGACCAGGAGGAAGAAGAACATGACAAGATTAGCAGCACACCAAGCCAAGCAGCCCCAGCTTCCACGTTCCAGATGGTGCTGGAGACGCCTGGCGTGAGCACGGAGAGGGAGATCTCGGAGGTGACCCTGAAATCCAGAGCCTTCCGCTCCTCCTCGCTCAAGAAACAGTTCAAGGAATACCTTGACGCCCACGAGATCGACGCTGCCAACAACTCAGCCCTTGAGGCGTCCACCGCCAGCGCCGCGTCCTTCACCTCGTCCGTGATCAGCAACGAGGCGAGACTCCTTCTCAACGGCGACATTGGGCTGTCAGAGTCCATGTACGCCGTCATGAACGGCGACGACCCGGACGCGTCAGTGGCGTCGACGTCCACCCCACCGCCGCCGTTGCCCTCCTCCAAGCCCCCTGTGGTGACCCCGAGCGTGCTCGAGCCTGTTGATGTCGATAGTTTTCTACAGCTGAGCGACATCAGCGAAGACGAGAAGGAGAACAACGGCAGCTTCGTGTCCGCCAAGAGCGTCCTGTCCACGTACTCGTCCGCCAGCACCATTGCAGAGATCCCGCTGCCTGTCATTCAGACCAGTGAGACTGTGGTGTCGACCAAGACTCTTGAGGTCTCCTCTTCGGAGGCTCCCTCGGAGGGTCCGTCTTCCGAGCCTGGCAGCTCCCCCACTTCCAGCGCCGGTGAGCCGAAGAAGAATCGCAAGCGCAGATCACTGACTGAGATATCCGAGCTGAACCCAATGTCGCATCAGAGCAAGACTGTGGTGACCAACGGCATCTACTTTGAGACGGACTTGTAAAGAGGACGTTTGGCCGAAAAGTGTATAAAATGTGCTATAATTAAGATTGTGAAGTAGTGTGGGGAGGAAAGGGAATAAGCGTTGCTTGCGAAAGAGATACCTTCAGAATTCTCGTTGCAATAGTATCACGATATCATTAATGAACAATGATTATAAGATTAATATCCTTCTGGATCTGTCCCTTTGGTTGACTGAATCAAGTGTCTTATTGGTCTCTAAATTGGTTGTAAAGGGAGAAGCAAGCTGGATGTCTCCCATTCATTAAAATGTACAAAAGGAACGATAAAATCTAAGGTTTTCATCATAAAGTATTCCGCAATTGCGGCATAAAGTAAAACAAAAGTATTCAGAAAGTATTCGAAATATAAATCATATGCGCTTGAAAGTTCAAGAATTTGGCGGCCAAAATCCACGTATTAATGCCATGTTTAAATTGCATTCTAGGATGGAGGGTCCCGGGCTCAAGTGCACCGTCGCCTTGGAAAAGGGACAGCCAGGGGCCAACGGCGTCAGATCCAAAGAAGTCTACAAGGCTGCTGAGCTCTCACTAGCTCGGAATGAGTTCAAAGAAGTCATCCTAGTTCTAGAAGCGAAAGCCAAGACGTATCGCTACAAACTCCTACAAGACCAGCTTCGCATCCATCGAAAGTTTGTCAAAGAGGGCAAGCTGACGCTGACCGTCAACGACCGCGGAGTGGTTCTGCTCATCTCCAACGCGCCGCCGCATGCCCTCGTTCAGTTCGTCAAGCTGCTCGTGTCCAAGCTGGCCGGCACGGCGCTTAAGCCAAAGATGACCGGTAGGCAGAAGCTGCTATCCGCGCTGCCAAGCACGTTAGAAGGCATCAGCCCTGTGACACAGAAGGACGTGCAGAATCTTCGCGAGGCTGAGAAGGGCAAGGAGGGCCTGCTGAAGCTGAACCTGGGTAGTCCAACGACAAGGCCGGGCAAGAGTCTGAAGCGGTCCAGGCTGTCAGCTGAAAGTGAGAAGGAGAACATGGGAAATGTGAGGAAGAGTCCGAGGCTGTTGGCAGCACGGAAGCCGACGCTATCCGGCCGCATTACAGACCTCACTCCAGAGCAGAGATACGTGCTCGATGCTGTCAAAAACGGATCGAATGTGTTCTTCACGGGTGGCGCTGGAGTCGGCAAGAGCTTCCTCATTAGCAAAATCATCGGAGCGCTGCCACCCGATACGACATACGTCACTGCATCCACGGGAGTCGCAGCGTATCAGATCGGTGGCATCACACTGCACGCATTCGCCGGTATTGGCAGCGGAAGCCTGTCCACGGAGCAAAGCATCGAGTTGGCCCTCAAGCGGAAACAGGTGTCCGATACTTGGAAGAAGTGCAAGCATCTCATTATTGACGAGATCTCCATGGTGGACGGGCGGTTCTTCCGAAAGCTGGAGTCTGTTGCGAGAGGCGTGCGCGGTAATGACCTCCCGTTCGGCGGGATTCAGCTCATCCTAGCCGGAGACTTTCTCCAACTCCCCCCGGTCCAGAAAGGCAAGGACAGACGTGTGTTCTGCTTCGAGACGGCCGCGTGGCAGCGCAGCGTGCACCACGTTGTCGAGTTGACCGTCGTTAAGAGGCAGACTGACGACGAGTTCGTCCAGATTCTCAAGAGCCTCCGAAACGGAGTCTGCTCGGAGGTGCACGAGGAGATCCTCAAGTCAACCAAGACGAATCGGATCGGAGGCGACGGACTGATGGCGACAAAGCTGTGCTCGCACACGGAGGACGTGCGTAACATCAACAGAACAGAGCTCGCCAATCTGCAAGGGCCTCTGAAGGCATTCCAGAGCAACGACAGCGACCCCGCATTATCCGAGTACATGGACGCGGCCTGCCCTGTGGGAGCCAAGATAAACCTCCGCGTGGGCGCTCAAGTCATGCTCATGAAGAACCTCGACGTTGGCCGCGGGTTTGTGAACGGAGCGCGTGGCTACGTCGCCTCATTCGACCGCACGTCCGGCTGGCCCATCGTACACTTCGCTTCTGGACGGAAACAAGAAGTGAAGCCGGAGAAATGGAGCGTTCGTATGGCGAGCGGGATCTTCCTCACCCGGAAGCAGCTGCCGCTCCAGCTGGCGTGGGCGTTCTCCATCCACAAGTCTCAGGGGATGACGTTGGACTGCGTGGAGATGTCCCTGTCGAGGGTGTTTGAGGCTGGCCAGGCCTACGTGGCGCTGTCCCGGGCGAAGAATCTTCAGTCGGTGAAGATTACCGATTTCACCAAGTCGTGTATAAAGGCTGATGCCAAAGTGCTCAAGTTTTACAAGAATCTCAGATACGAGTCACCCGTAGTACAGACTACTTTAATTTAGATATAATTCAATTTAGCCATACAAGCTTGGAAATATTTCTTTACTCAAGCAAACAAGTCACCTATTTAACTTTCTAGGACAATATCAGTATCATTTCCATGCATAGTACAAATATAAATTATGCGATAAAAATAATTCCTTTGGATTTTTTCCGGTTCATTTGGGAAAAATTTGGGGATGGATTTATATATTATCTCTGTTTCATTGTATTCTGGATTGAACCTATTCTTGCTTCACGTTCAAATTTTCGCGGTCGTTCCTCGATCTCCCTGTTGCACCGGGCTGAGTTTTGTTCTGCCTTTCCTGCTCAGCCCTGTCTGCCCTTCTGCTGAGCCAGCCGACTGAGCTCAGCCACTTTCCGAACCACAACAAGCTGAGCACATGTTTTGATTGCAAACAAACATTAAAAAATCGCGACGAGTTGGAACGTTAAGAATTGGAGCAAGTCCGAGACCGTCGACGACACTGACAGCCGACCAGAGTGCAGCAAGAGGTGAACATGGACAAGGACTCGGATTGCGGCGAGGGCCGGAAGAGGAAGCGGGACGAGGACCCCGATGATGCCCCCGACAGGG
This sequence comes from Tisbe holothuriae, assembly GCA_900659605.1. Classification (NCBI taxonomy): domain Eukaryota; kingdom Metazoa; phylum Arthropoda; class Copepoda; order Harpacticoida; family Tisbidae; genus Tisbe; species Tisbe holothuriae. The sequence continues at coordinate 14,023 of LR138936.1, read as the reverse complement.
CCAGCGGCTTGCTCGACCCCGACTACATGGGCGGAGATGCCGCAGAGTCGCACCGGGACAGGGCAAAGATTCGGAAGAAGGAACTAGAGGGTGAGTGAAAGACTGTCATGACCATGGAGCGCACTGTCATCACCGTTTATAATCCCTATTCCAGCCCAGCAAGCGCTCGAGGTTCGAGTCCGGTCGATAGTGAACAAAGTGTTGAGCGAGGGCGTTCATGAGAAGGAACTGGAGCTGGAGGAGATCGAGGACAGGCTCATTCAGGTCAGAAAGGCCATGCAGATGGTCAGGTACGGGACCGTCATCAACTACTATGCGGCAGCAACCGTGAAGGTATGTTGTGTACTGGTACAGTAATGTAAAATCGGTATCATGTATGATTTCATTCCAGCAAAGTGCATCCAATCCTGAGAGCTTCAGTATTCATCCTGCCGTGAGGAAACTCATCGGTAGAAAGAGGCCAAAGAGTGAAGAACCCAAGCCGTCAGCAACGGTCACCTCCAAAGATGTCTCACGAACGTCATCGCCAGTGCCGGGCACGTCCAAAGAAACAGTCATCCCAAAGAGTGAGATCGAAAAAAGTGATTCAGTGAAGGCAGTATTGTCACCGCAGAAGCAGCCGCAGCACGGGCTGCTCAGCAAAATGCCCGGCTACGTGCCACCGTCCAGCGGAGTGGCGCCAGTGCTAGAACCCCGAGGCAGCCAGTTCAAAATCAAACAGCGATTTATCGTGGGCAACGTGTCCAAGTGGATCCAGTGCGATCAGAGGGAAGACCTCGCCACGCACAAGTGGATGATGTACGTGCGCGGGGACAAGACGCACGCGGACGTGTCAGACCTAGTGGCCAAGGTCCGCTTCCTCATCCACCCCAGCTACCATCCACACGACCTCATTGAGGTTAAGGAAACGCCCTATCACCTGACCCGGCGTGGCTGGGGTGAATTCCCAGCTCGAGTACAGATCCACTTCAAAGACCCCAGAGACAAACCTGTGGACGTCATTCACCATCTCAAGCTGGACAAGACATACACCGGCCTGCAGACCCTCGGCGCTGAGACAGTCCTGGATGTGTGGTTGCACAATCCGGACTATGAAAACGCCAAGGAGAAGGAGAGGATGACCGCTGTGATTGGAGAGGAGGCCGCTCAGTACAAGCTGACAGAGACTGAGAGCGAAGGCTGGGTCATCTGTCACTCGGAGGCCAAGTCTTTGCGGCCGTCTCTCATGGACAAGGAGATGGCTGAGGTGAAGCCTCTCACGCCGACACCGAAGAATGTGCTCGCTTCACTGGAGCGGGAGAACATTATGACTAACGGCAACTGCTCTCCAGGCGGGTCTAACATCGCGGAGAGTCTCGGGATCAAGGAAGAGGTGGTGGAAGCGGTTGCCACGCCTACTCAGAGCCCGCCCAACACGTCCCCGCCCCCTCGAACGACATATGTCAGGTGCAAGGACAAGTCCGGTGAAACGTACTACCTCCCGATTAAGATCCTACCCACAAACAATCAAAAGCAACAGAGTGCAGTGAGCATGAGCGTTTCAGGCATGGCGAACGGCCGTGTCAAGAAGCCTTTCGTTGCGTCGCCTAAAGTTAAAATGAACAGCAGTTTTTACAAGACGCTTGCATCCGGGTCCACGACCATCACCAAGATGGAGGCGATCATGTATGATGACACTAAGCAGAATGGAGCTGGTCCGACCCAGGAGCAACTACAGCCAAAACAGCCGTCCCCCACTCTACCTAGGCTGATGAACGGATCCACTGGCATCAACAGCGGCGCAAGCAAGATCAATGGCTCCATCAGCTTGCTATCCAGTGTCCGATCTCGCCTCGATGCCAGCCAGGGCTTAGCTTCATCAGCAACGCCGACAGTGCACCACAACATCGCCCTGAGCCAATCCGCTCCGGGGTCTCGATTCGCAAGCCCGTTTGTGAGCCCGCAATCGTCGCCGTGCGTGTCACGATGCTCGTCGCCCACACCATCGACGCATCAGGTGACCCCCGGGACGAGTCTGCTCAAGTCCAACTCACTGCTGAAGCCGGGCACAAGTCTGCTCAAGCAGAGGACTCCTGCTCAGGCACAAAGCGGGGCTAGTAATGAAGTCCTTGGCTTCCCATTGACCGCCTTCCAATCCGATCTGGAAAAGGCCGTTCCTGATGTCAGCCTCAATCTTTGGAATCGTGTGCTCGGCAGGAGCAAAGACGATTCCCAAGCTGAGATTGAGAACCGGGTGGCGAAGCGGGGCGCGCATCTGGTCAGGAAGTGCTCCGAGTACCATCAGTTCCTCTATGCGAAGCTGTTCACGCTAAAGGCAGCAGACTTTGCGAACCCTGAGAACCTTGTGATGTACATTGCAAAGTGTCTGCCGATGATCACGCACGTGGCCAAGGATCAGCTGTACCGGTCGCTGCATCCGTACGCGGCCAAAAGTGAAAAAGAATTCAGGTCGTGGAATATTGGGAAGCAACTAGCGTCCGAGGTAAAAAAAACCCTGATTATTACAGCAATAAGAACAGTTTATAAGGTTTCTTTCTTTGCTTTCAGTGGCTTCGAGCTAAAACCATCAAGCGGCTGTTGGAAAATGTGCCAACCATGCAAGCCTTTGAGTGGAGCACACGTGAAATTGTCGTGTTTCTTCGGGAGCACGGTTTTACCTTGCCTATCAAACGTAAGTACCATTGTGCAAAAGACATTCTCAGACCATAATAATTAATCCTTTTGCAGCTGTGATCCACCGATCTAAAACGTCAACCCCATTCATACCGACGCTCACCACCGTGGAAAGCGACTCCACCATGAAAGCAGTCCGGGACGCCCTCAGCATCTCCCCGAGCAAGACGAACTCAGCCGCAATGCAAACCACCGATGACATCGACGTTGTCGGCATGAGCCCTAGCAAGACCAACAGCCGCAAGGGCGAGTCTAAGAAGCTCGTTCAACCCGTGGTTCCATTCGTGATCAAACAGGAACCTCAAGAGCCAATGGACGTGCAAGAGCAGAAAGGCTGTGACGAGTCCACGGTTCAGGTGCTGCCAACGCCACCCATGGCGAAGCCGTCAGTCCTGATGCTGCCAGAGGACAAGCCGCTGACGTTTAAGTTCGTCTCCGATCGGGCAAAGGACGTTGGCGTGGTGCTGACACAGGAGGAGATCGCTCCAAGTGTCAAATATCAGGCAGCGGAGAAAATGATGCTACGAGTACGTAAATAATTTAACATAACATAGATCACATAATGGCATTATGTCCTCTTTCAGGCGTGTAAGAATCTCTGCGAGTACATCATCCGCAAAAGCCACAAGATGGCTTACGACCGACTTGGAGGCCCGCCGGAGGAGGTCCGGCTTTCGGACGTGGCTGAGGCCGTTGCGTCAGACCCGGAGCTGGCCATCTTCTCCAATCGGGGGTTGGCGGGGGACGAACCAAAGATCAAATGGGAGCCACGATGTTGAAGCAGTTTTAAAACAAAATTATGTGATGGAAAAGTATCGAAGGGATGTTCTGAATTTCATTCGTGGTACTTTTTAATGTGATGGAAACAAAATTGACATGATATAAGTAAATAAAAGATGTCAGAGAATCAATAAATGAAGAAAGGATTTACGTTAGAATTAAAATTATTCTTGGGCTTCAGGAGATTTATGCCATGCCATGAAAACGTCGGGTACATTATAATTCCTTTGCAAATTAAAAGGTCGTCGCAATTATTAGCTACTTTAAGTTTAGTGTAACAACGTTCGTTCCATACTCAACCGGCCGAGAAAACGGTGTTCCGAAAATTATTACCCGAGAAAACGGTGTTCCTGAAAATTATTGCATCCAAAATGCGTAGGTAATTAGGTATCATTATATTATTACATTCGTGAATCAACGCATGCAACAACTAATTGCAAATGCAATCCTTTATATCTTCAATCAACAGGTCGCGGATATCGTGTAAGTTACCAGAGCACCTCTCTCTTCTTCCTTTCTCTCTCTACGCTTTTCTCCCTCCCAAGAGCCGTTACTATCAAAATTCCCCTCCAGCTCTCAGTGTTAGGATGACCGCCTCTGCGGGAACTCCTACACGACGACATCGCCATGTCTCCATCGTTGTGGCCTTCGTGGCAATTGTGCTGAGTGCCGAGGCTAGAAGGGAGTTCAGGGAGGAGGAGATTTATGTGCCGGAACCGCCGAAGCGGAACGAGACGTTAAGGGGCTACATCAGTGGTAAGAAAAAAGAGATTTTTGATATAACAGAGATCCGAAACCTCGCCTGCTTGGTTATTAGCTCACATGGGCCACTTTTCCCCCGCCTGCTCTGCTTTGTGCATTCAGGACGATGGGCCACTTAACTCAGCCTTTCCTCCGTCTGTCTTCAGGGGCAGGAGAAGCCATAATACAGTTGAATGAAATCGTGTAATTGTGCAGTTTTAACAAAGTATACCTTAATTATTAATTGATGCATTTAATGCAGATAAAAAGGGGGGAAATATTAATATAGCCTCGGTATTTTTATATTATCGAAATGTACATTAAAGGGACGGTTTTCTTCTGTTAAGAAAGGCATAAAATTCCCTGAAAAAAGGAGAATTCAATCTCATATTCGAGATAGACAAAGCAACCAAGATTCCTGAGCAGTTCAGAGAGCAGTGAAAATTTGGCTTGACCAAAGTGAGGTACCTCTAATAATTCATATTTTGGCGGGGTTTAGCCAATTGCACGTTTCGGATCTCTGGTTAAATCTAAAATCTCTTGTAAGAAAATAGCTCTTGGGACCGTTTAAACGATTTTTTCAAGATTATGCATTGCTATGGTCATTTTTATCTTGTATAAGTGTTTTATTATGTACAATGTTACTACTCTTGTTGATCCTAAACTTATTGTTTTCTTGAAGGGAAGGGTTAAGATGCATACATTTTGCACTCATCATCTCTGCATAACGGCATTTTATGCATTAGATGTTGCTTTTTAATTATGTTTTAATTAAAAGTTCAATCTTGTAATTACATCCATCACTGTGCAAAGGATGCAAAAGCATTCTTAAAATGATATTTGCACATCAAATACCGATTGCTTGACAAAAAGACCAATTATCTTTGAAAATTAAAAAAAAAATGAATTTCCAATAAACGATTCTAAGGCTGATTAAATTGTCCAAGACAATGGAGCCTTTAATTATTATAATTCCTGCTTTAAACTAGACCTCTGGGATTACGATCTCGCCGTGGACGTCTGGCTCACCGAGTTCAACCAGCAGCTGTCCGCGGTGAACGAGGAGGAGGCCGCTGCCGCATGGGACACCAGCATCAGCATCACCAAAGAAAACCAGGAGAGGCTGGAGAACATTCAAAAATACAAGTAAGAGCTCATTTAACCCATACTGGAAATCGCCCCCTTAATTTTACATCCTATTTTCGTAAAAAAAAGTCACTTTATACATGATGCTAAAGCATAATTAACCCTATTCCAGACAGGTTTGGCGCAACCGTTGGTGCGATGCGACGCTTAAATTGGAGCGAGCAAAGCTGTCAGAACGTGAGCAACGAATGCTCTGGTTCATGTGTCGGGGACCAAGGTTCAGCGGAGAGCTGGCAAGGTAATTTAAATATGCAATGCGCTGTTAAATTAGGTTTTATGTCTCCATTTCAAGGGATAAAAGCTTTTATGTTAATGACACTGCACGCATAAAAAAGGATGATAGTTCACATGGCAATAAACGACGTTCGTGCTTTCAACTGTGGTCGTGTAGCAGTGGACATAGATACAACAAGCAAATAGAAATGAATCATTCATGACAGGGAGACAATTTGCGTCAGCCAATGATATCATAAAACACCCATATGCATTAATTGGTGTACATCGTGGTAATAAAGCCCAATTACAGGGAGTTTGACAGCGTTCAACAGAGTTTGTACCTGAAGTACCACACAGCGACAGTCTGCCTACCACGCGAAAAGCATGACGCTGAGCCGGTCTGCGAGCACGGTGAGCCTGAGCTGGCGGGTCGCATGGAGCGCGAGCGCGACCCCAAGCTGCTGTTGCACATCTGGCGTGAGTGGCGTGAGGCTGTGGCCGGCGGGGAGGAGGGTGAGGGCGTGCGGCAGTTTGAGGACATGGTGGATATGATGAATGAGGCCGCCAGGAGGAATGGTGAGAAGAGTTATGGTTTGGTAATGTGGCTTATGCGGTTATGCGACTTGATGTCATTAGTAGTATGAAATGATTTGAATGGAGCAGGGTGGATTTTTTACTCAACGTAATTGTGACAAAAAATTGGATTTAAATGGCACAAATAAGAAATTAGATGTTACTTTTTAAGTTCTAATTACTTGCTATGTGTGCTAGCTATCCTCAGTGCGAGAAATACTACCGAAACTCAAACCATAAGAAAAAACCACTGTGTCTTTCATAGCGATTTTCTCGGCTTCGTACGAGGATTCCTCTCCTTCTCTGTATCCTCATACCTTTTTCTATTAGCATTATAAATCCAAGCGCTTAATGGATCTAAGAACGAAAACAAATCTCGCATTATTTGATTCCATTTTCTTCAGAGCTCTCTATCTTCTTCTCCTCCCACATATGATACAAAGAGAATACAAAAAGAAAGTTGTCGATATCATCTTTCAAGATATTTCCCGTTTGGAAATATAAATGAAAAATAGAATTGACGTCGCATTCAATTGCCTCGATCTCGGAAACAAAGAAAACTTTGCTTTCTCTCTGCATAACTTTATTTCCTTTTCTTCTTCAACGATGTCCCTTGGGAGCACCAAAGTGCACTTGGAATTAATCATGATCTCTCTCTCTCTCTCTCTGTCTCTCTCTCTTTGTCTCTCCTCTGCCTCTCCTCAGGCTACGACGACGTAAGCCAGACCTGGCAGGAGATGCTTGCCATCCCCAACGTGGAGTCGGTGATCGACGACCTGATCGCGGACGTCATGCCCTTGTACAAAATGCTGCATGGATACGTCAGACATAAACTGACAAAGTTCTACGGGAGGAGGGAGGTGGATCCTTATGAGCCCATTCCAGCACATTTGTTAGGTAAATCATTGCCCTGGTATACTGCAGATAAAATGTTACAACTGTTTATGGCCCTCCAGGTAACATGTGGGCCCAGACCTGGAGCACTCTCTACGACGTGGTGGCCCCAGAGACGGACGATGGCGAGCGGGCGAATGACTTCACCAAACTGCTGAAACAGAAGAACTTTTCCGTCATGGACATGATCCGAAGGTAGGTGACTACACTTTTTTCTCCACGTCATTTGTTCTCGTTCTCCCTAGTCTATGGAGACTGCGCAAGCATGATATTTGCTTCAAGGCAATAATGGGAAGTGCAAATATCACATAAACTTTCTTACTTTTGCTGCTCTCTCCTTTTTTGGGAGTATCACAATGGGTACAGAACAGCTTGACATATTAACTTTCTTGGATACAAAAGGTTTCTCAATATGTGTTTGCAGTGCTGAAGACTTCTACAAATCGATGGGCCTCCCGGAGATGACTAAGCAATTTTGGTCCCGCTCCCAGTTTGTGAAGCCTTTTAACGCTTCCGACGCCACCGCGTGCCACCCGAGTGCCCTCGACATGTACGCCAAGGACGACTTTAGGATAGAGATGTGCGGCGACCAGACGGAGGAGACCTTCCTGACTGTACATCATGAAATGGGGCATATTCACTATTACATGAAGTACTCAAATCAGCCGGCCATCTTTAGGGTAACTGACGATAGTTTAGACTTACCTTATAGTATTATAGTATTATAGTTATAATAAACTTTTAACATAGGATGGCGCCAATCCAGCATTCCATGAGGCGGTTGGTGACAGCATCAACTATGCCGTGCAATCCCCACGCCATCTGGAGCGCCTGGACCTCTCGGACGGCACCAGCACCGCTGACCCCCACCTCCGCCTGTTAAAGCACGCCCTCTACCGGTTGCCACTCGTCGTGTGGAGCCTCGTGGTCGACCGCTGGCGTTGGGATGTGTTTGCCGGGCGTGTGCCGGCGAGTAAGTGGAATGAGTATTGGTGGCATCTGAGGCGGGGGTTGCAGGGGGTGAAGTCGCCCGTGGAGAGGGCACCATGGAATCTGGATCCACTGGCAAAGTTTCATATTAATGACAACACACCATACATGCCGTAAGATATATTTTATTCCTAATTTATGTTACGTATAATACTTTTAATACTTGATTACTCGTGACATTAATTCTGTTAAAACTACTACAGTATACAAATATGACATCAAGATTTCATTATTTTTTCAGGTACTTTTTCAGCAGCTTCCTCCAGGTCCAATTCTTTGACGGCATGTGCCGAGCCGAGCACGGCCACGACAACCCGCACCAGGCACTGCACAACTGCGATCTGTACGGCGCGAAAAAGGCGGGGGCGCGGCTTAGGTAAAAAAATATACTTCCAAGACCTATTTTTGGACAACGCATAACACTCACATCCGTTTTGACGCACTCAACACTTCACTGTTATTGATAAACGCAGTTTTTCACCGATATTTTTTGCCACCCGCCCGATAAATGTGTTATAAACGATGAATCGGCAGCGGCGGCGGCGGATCTTTTTTCCGTCTCAAGTTTTTGCCCTTGGCATTATTTGCCCGTGAAATAAATTGTTTAATTCTAGTGAGATGCTGTCTCTCGGCCAGAGCGTTCCCTGGCAAGATGCTCTCGAGACGCTCACCGGCTCCAGGGAGATCTCCTCCGAGCCCTTGCTCAGGTACTACGCGCCGCTCACCAAGTGGCTGGAGAGGGAGATCGTGGCTGAGGGCATCCCGATCGGCTGGGAAGATTAAATGTCATATGTGTAAGAATAAAGGACTCGTCATAGCATCTTGCACAAACATACGCATATTCCGCCTCATTTTAGCGGTTAAAGCAGCAGCAGAAAGCGTTGTAAATGCTGCGGAAAAGCTCTTTCCAAGCCTTTGTTATGCGTAGGCGAAACTCCCGGTACCAGAACGCGTAGATGACCGGGTTTAGAAGCGAGTTTGATGCCCCGATGAAGAGGGCGAATTTCTGGTACGAGTCCTGTGAGAGGGCGTGGTAGGCCTCGAATGCGATGCGGCAGAGTGGGAGGGGCGGGGAGGTCGAGGGGATGCTCACGGTGCAGGTTTTGGTGGCGGAGGAGAAGGCGTGGAACACACAGATTTGGAGTCTGGAATGAATGCATTTATTACAGTAGATTTGAATGGGATCTTTATATTAACACTGATGATAGCTTTAACGGCCAAGGTTAATATAAGAAACTTTACTGTCATATGAACCAAGCTGATGGTGTAAATTGCATATGGAAGCATAAATGCACATACACAGTGTACGTACGGTTGTTCTCCTGCGATTATAATGTTTATTTTCTATTTAAACTGCAAAGTAGTCTTGTTCCTGTTTATATGTCAGTAGTTTTTGCATAGCCGCATTCCGGACCTCCTTGGCTAGAAGAAATTAGATCAGGGTCTCCTTTGATTCACATTATATCCCTCAAGACACCATGATAAATAAACTCGAAATTGTACGTATATTCGAGAAAAAGTAGCCTATTTCTTATGCACGGAGAAAAAGAAGAAGTTCGCGCCTTATTTAACTTCTGTACGGCCATATTTACTTTTCCGTCCGAGATTGGTATTCTAACTTGTGACTTGGTTTTGGAACAGGCACTTGAGACTCTGAGTGCAAACACTTGCACAAAAACTCCAGCCACAAAACGTTTGTCATACTATTAATAAAATCGCGAGACGAGCATTCATTTAAATATGCAGTGCGTTTTCCTCTGCTGAGCGCATTCATCTTTCCTACAATAATAACAGCACCGTATTTCCTGAATATTGTCAAAACGATTTTGACGCGGCTGTTTATTTTAAACAAATTGCAATCATGTACTCACCGCATCGACCCCACGCTGGGCAGGGCTGCCACGCAGTCCCCCTGCTCCAAGATGTCCCTCCATTCCCCAGAGCTGTGCAGAGTCATGTCCTGGTACAGGATGTAGATCCAGGGTGACCATGCAACGGTGAATGCGAGCAGGAGGATGAGGACGTATTTGGCAGCCCTGGTGAACTTGGACGCATGTGAGAGGCCACGCAAGAGAGAGCTAGAGCGGATTCGGTGCATGCGGCTGTGAGAGACGAGGTTTATAGCGTGGATGACACTCGTAGTAGGATCTGAAAATATATAATTGTTACCCTTAGAGGAAAAGAAGTTTCATGTCTGTGATACCTTCTTGAAAGCTCACTCCCCGAGGGTATGTAAAACTCGTGAGCACAATATGCTGCTGGCCGTGCTCTTGATGCTGCTGCTGAAACTCTTCCAAACTCCCTTGGGACGACCGGCTATTCTCCCGGCTCAGGTCATAGTTCCTGCTCGCACTGCTGCCGGCACTATGCCGCTTAATACGCTCTATGAGGCTCGTGCTGGCTGGTGGGGTTAACTGGGCGCTGCATTCCCCGCGCTGCGCCAACCGCATGGCCCGCTTCCGCTTGAAGAACTTGACCAGGATGAGAAGGTAGAGCAGGTAGATGACGGCGAACACAAAGATGATGGAGCCCAGAGCGCCGGCGGTGAATGTCGTGGGTAAGAGGTGCCCCACAATGCATTCGGCGTCAGTTTGTTGCTAAAATGAGTCATATTGTTGCAAATACATTCACCATATAACAGCTTCATTATACCTCGAATTGCACGATCGCTGTTATCGACCATATTGCGGGAACAAACCACGATACGAAAAACATCAATTTAATTCGTATCGGAGTTATGATCACTGGATAGCGAAGGCCTCTCGTGATGTAAATATATCTGCGAAAAATGGAAGAAAAGTTATCAAATATTATTGGATGCAGAATTTTCCGATATTTGGCTGCGAACATTTCCCCGCTAAATTGGATTTCGAACTTTTCTTGCGTACCGATCAATGGTGATGACCAGGGACGCCATTAGCGTGTAGGACACCGTGAACGCCCACAACCCAAACTGGATCTTGCATGAGAACTCCCGTGTCCGAGCCAGGCCCATCATGGAGTCTGGCTGAGACAGATCAAGGTGGAGATTGTCCGCAAGGTTCGAGTAGTTGTGGTTGACGCGCTGTATCCGGACGGCAACAGCCTCAGCCACGACGAG